>JAGDQP010006760.1:0-43518 GCA_022664845.1 Lepisma saccharinum | reverse complement strand
GGTATGAACGCTTTAAAAACATGGACAAATATTCAAATCTCGCGTTACGGTAGGAATAAAAAGAGCAAATGACTTCCCTACGTAAAAAAAAAATAAAAAAATCACTAATCATAATAGCTCACTTAGTGCCGCTTATAGAATCTGCAGAAGAACAAAAACTGGAGGTAGCTACTCAAAAGCATTTGAACATGAGAAACGAGTCATATATAGAATCTTCAGAACAACATAAAAGTGTGTAAAGAAAAACAAGGTTTACAATAACTTTAATCTCAAATTGACCTCCAAGCATTGAATGGCATTGTCATGCATTGAATGCTACATTTAACAAATGCTTGTATCAAAGTAACCAATCTACGATATAGATGCACTACAAAGCAACACCGATGCCTTAGTAGAAGCGTGCGATGAGATAGGTCTACAGGTAAACATAGATAAAACAAAATACATGACAACAAGCCGAAACATAGGGAATGAAGGAAATAAAAACATAAGAATTAGGGAATGAGGTCATAGAAAAAGTAAACAAATTTAAAAACTTGGAAGCATACGTAACAAGCAGAAATAAGATCACGGAAGAAATAAAAAGTCGTTTAGTATCGGGGAACGCATGTTCTTATTCAGTCCAGAAACTTCTAACATCACGATTAATATCAAGGAAATTGAAATTGAAAATATACAGAATGGTTATTCTGCCGGTAATACTTTACGGTTGCGAAAGTTGGAGTACGACCTTAGCAGATGAACATAAATTACGTGTGTTTAAAAATAAGGTTTTGAGAAAGATATACGGGACGAAACGGAATGAGATGACTGGAGAATGGAGGAGACTGCATAATGAAGAACTCCACGGACGGACTGTACGAGTCACCAGATGTTGTAAAAATACTAAAATCGCGCCGTCTAAGGTGAGCAGGCCATGTAGCTCGGATGGGGAAAAGAACGAAGATTATATTCTATCCTGGTTGGAAGGTCGGATAGAAGGAAGCCATTGGGAATACCGAGACGTCGCTCGGAGGACAATGCTAGAAGAGATCTTCGATAAGTAGGAGCTCGTGATGAAAACTGGCTTGATATTGCCCAGAAAAGAATGAAATGGCGAAAGTTTGTTACTGCGGCGATGAACTTGCGATTTCCAGAAGCCATAGAGTTAGTTAGTTATTCATGTGTGATGCTCTCCAAGGATTGTCAGAGTCTAGTGTTGAACTGCAAGCAAGGGATGTTACACTCTACAGAGCTCACAGCAGTATATTAAGGCAGATTCAGCTGCTTAAAGACAGGAAAGTGAATGGCGAACCTTTTTAATATCGAAGCTCTCCAAGCATGTAAACATCTGAACTTTGACTTTGAGACAGAGTGTACTAAATGTGAATCGTTCTGTCGATCCTACAAAATAAGATGAGTCCTTGAAACAACGAATGCAAAATTGTCTTCTGTCTGCAGAAGAGATGCAAATTCTAGAATGGGCAAAAGTGTTGTTTTGAAATAATGAAGGATTTGTAGCCGATATGCATACAAGTTGTTCTTGGTTATAGTGCCATAGTGTTATGTATTTGTATGCATTTAGGCCACGTTTCCTTCATTATTTCAAAACAAAATGGGTGTTTTCATTAACTGATACTAATATCACACGCCATTATCTCTCACAATACGGCAAAACTTACTTCAGAAACGTGTTTCGCGTAAAATTTTAGCCCAGAATGACATGTTACACGATCCCCTTCCCATTTAAGAAAACCAATCGCAATTCAATATGGCGGACTTGAAGAACAACACCCTGCGCACGGTAGCGTCTTCCATCCAGTACCCATTACTATGTGTTTGCTATCCATTTCTTTCAGCATTTTACAAATTTAAGGGTATTTTTACACTTTTTCTTCACCTTTCAGAAACACGAATCTGACAATTAGACCCTATATCATCGATAACTTCTAAAGCAATTGCGCTCAGGGTGCCAAAATTTGTATATGCACAAAATTTTGATATTTTAACCATGGCCAAAGGTAAAAAATGCAACTTTTTTTTTTCGACCTCCATCAGTATGTTTGCCTGTAAGTCAGGTAAAATCAAGTGAAGTCGTGACTGTTCGCGTTGTTATTATATTGAAGAAGTGTTGTGTAAATATGCGTGAGTCAGAGATTATGAGAGCAAATTGTGTATAAAAAGTGCTTACAAAGGAAGTTTGTGAAGAACGAAGATGGGAAAAGCATTCAAAGTCCATTTTTTAGTAAAATTTGATAACTTCATCGCTCAGTTTGTACTCATTAGTTCCATTTGAACACAAAACTATGATATTTTTAATAAGGATGTGTAGAAAAAGTGTTACATAATTGTTTTATTTTTATGTCTAACATAAAACGGATCGAGAGATTATGAAACAGAATTTTGCGAATTACGAGCGTTTTTCAATTATGCATAGTCATGGGCGGGTTCATGGGGAACGTTGCCTCCCCCCCCCAGTCATTTCATAATGTATTTAAATCTTTTATTCTAAACGATAGCTTTTAAAATAACCCCCCCCCCCCAGGGCCTGTCTCTTAAATCCGCCCATAATCATAGTCCTCCATACCGACTGCTATTAAACTCAAAAGCATGAAACTTGAAACTATTATGTGTAGAGATGTCCTTTGTAGAAATCTAAAATTGCATAACTTTATCTGGGTTCGATATCAGCGGCTGAGCGGGCTGACTATCTTGACTGAGGTTTCTGCAGGATTTTTCCTAAGTCACACCAGGCAAATCCCAAGATGGTGTGATGGTACCTTCCACTTAGGCGTTGGCCGACTCCTTCCCTGAGCATTGCCCTTACTACAACCTGACATGAGGCATATATGCTTAACGTCCATAAATAATTTAATTCGATTCTTAAAGAAATACATCCAGAGTTGACAGCTGTTTCTAGTTAAGTAAGAGGCCCCACTCTAAAACACTCTTATTGACAGGTTAAAAGTGGTGATGTATCGATGGAGTACTACTTAATTTCAGATCAACCACGCACATCAATTAATTATGACTAAGGTCTGGGCTTTAAGGATTTTATAGGTATCGTTTTAGGCTTTCTAAAAAGTTGGTTTAGCCATTTTAAGACTTAATTTCTCTTACCATACATGTATTAAACATGACAAATATTTTCATTAAAATGAAGTGGCAAAAAAGTCAACTGAAAAAACATTTTCCTTCTAATTTTAACGATTTACTGAACATGATGCAAAGGCAATAAAAAAAGAGACAAAGAAAAGAACTCAATATTCAAACTTCCCCATTTTCTCGTCATTCATTTTTAAGTTGTGTTGAAATAAATATTTTTTCTTTATTAACGCAGACAAACAGTTGGTCAGAATGTCGAAAACGTGGCCAAAATTCAAAATCTCGGTCAATGTGTGGACAAAAATCGATATAGGAGGTTTTTTTTTTGACTGTGTTAATTACGAGTTTGACATCAAAATGAAAAAAATCAAAATGGCGGATCCAATATGGCGGACCAAATCAGAAAACATAGAATTAAAGAAACAGAAATCGGTATACTAGTGATTTTGAACGTGCTAATTACGAATTTAAGATCAAAATTTGAAAATTCAGAAAGGCTTTATTATAAAAAGAAAAAAACAAGAAAGGGGGCACAAATAGTATAGAAAAGAAACCCGAACAAATTTACACCAAGTTTTTAATCTTGTAATTCTTCTTTTTCTTCTCCTCCGCCATTTTTATGGACAACTGCTTCTTCACTCTGCATATGAAGAACTGACAAAATCTTCACCCGAATCTCCACCCAAATCATTTTCATCATCCCTATCGTTGACTGTATCGTCATCCGAATCGTAGTCTGGAACCTCCTCAGCTTCTGATATTATACATACGTCTACATGCAGACTCACAGGAATTCCCCCTCATCCTCCCGTTAATTCCTACACTGCTTATTTATTCATTTATAGTTTACATGTAAGAAAATGTATTGAAACCGTCTGTATTTATAATGTTTTTATTTTACTGCAAAAAACAATTTTTATTACATTTACAATTATTTATTAAAAAAATATTAATAAACATTAATACGACACAAAAAATACCTTAAAGTATCAGTTTCAAACGTTAAGCTGGAATAGAACGATCTTGTGATTCAAATAAGATAGGACCAGGGATCGCTTGTCTTTTTCTGAGTTATGCCTCGAACCCTTGAAGGGAGAGATCATTATCTTCCCCTCAGTCACGCACCCAGAAGCTGATTTCGGGGGGTACCCAAGGTCTGTCTGGGTGTGAAAATTGCGTAAAATGCTTAAAATTCTACCAAAAATGTTACTAATTTCACAAAAACGTCTGAGTTTAGGGGAGGGGATCCGGACCTCCAGGACCACCCTCGGCGTACGTCCCTCCTTCTTCCTGTTCTTTCTCCTGTCCTGCACTATACTATAGATACGTTTAACACGTTATTTGTATGAATTTGGACCAAATTTTATAATTTTTAATCAACTTTAACAAAATATCAAATAACTAAATATTACAGCTGCCACTTCAAATGTTGGTCATTTACCGGAGTAGAAAGGCTGATTTGTGAAGATAAGAGTCCTATACACTTTATCACACAATTCGAAATTGACCGGAATGCCGTGGGATACGTAACTTATCTCCCTTTTTCATTAAATTTTATAATAATTTTATTCATTTTTCGGTATGAACGATGATTGAAAAAATAAATCTTCGTATATGATTAAAAACGTATATTGTCATTTTTAATTAAATATATACCTTCTGAAGCATCCTCCTTTACATTATTTTTTTTTAAATTCACCTGCACAGTACGAAGATATGTCAGGCCAACGACGCACCACGTCTTCCGCCCGACTAGCCTGATGAGTCGCTCACACACGACTGCTACGTTTGATCTCAAATACAACCGTCGTAAGAAATACTCAACCGTTTCTGAGAGCGGGATTTCATAGTCATAACATTACTATAGCCAACCTACTAGTTCAAAATTCCCAACTAGAAACTTTTTTTGGCCACGTTTTCGACATTTTGGCCCACTGTACGGTACTACGTCATGCAATTATTTTCACAGTACATGGCTACTACCATAAACACTTTTAACGACAACAAGAGTTGAGTTTTATTTAAGACCTTTAGGAAACTTTGGCTCAGGCCGAACGAAAAGAAAGAAACAGCAAAGAGCGAAAGAAAGTTGAAAATAAATGCACATTCATGCATATTCTTCCTATTAACAGCAGGAGTTTCATTTATTAATGTCAACTTTACTTATTTTATTCTCAAATCTTCAAATTTTGTCTCTTTCTCATGTTCTTAAACTCATTTTAGCCGTTTTTAGGATTCAACATTTGATTAGGAAATTACTGAAATGAAAATATATATTACAATACGTAGTGCTGTTAGCAAGTAAGGAACGAAATCGTTTACAACCTAAGACTCTGGCTCTATAGTTATGACTCTGTCTGGAAACTGGAGCTGTCTCAGGAACCTTGTTAATCCGCTTAATCAGAATCAAGAAAACAATTTTCACGAGTAATTGTTCTGAATGAATACATAGTTTTGATCCTGAAACCAAAAACGCAGTTCAACCAGTGGCGCATTTTGATTTACATCTGTCCCCGTTTCCCAAAGATGAGATATGTAGTTATCTGTTACGAAGGTCACATAGACTATTCATAGTTTCTGAGGATCTGGATGAAGTATAATTGACTGATCGGACCGCATTGCAAGGAGTTATTATTCACGTTTATTAACTTAAAAGAAGAAAGTCTAAATATACCGACGATCCAGTGTCTACAACCCAATATTTACGAGAAGACAAGTTAAATTCTGTGATTCTGAAAAATAAAAGTTCTCACACACCCATCATGAGATGGTTTCCTGTTTCCCTTATACTTAAGTCATCGTTTTAAGACTCCTGTTTTACAGGAACACACCAAAAAGTGGTTGAACCTAAGAAAATGTGCTACTCAATACATCATATGTTATTGTATATGTATCAGTCGTGTTGCATCGTAATCTGATGGTCATTGGATCAAAACAAATGCATATCATTCTGATTTTTTTTCTTGTTTTCCTAATGCAATACTACTCGAATACCCGAATGGTAAGTTGAATAATTCATAATAATTAAATAAGAGGGAGGGGGATGTCGAGAAACAGATTGGGAGAACCCCCTTCAGCTCTACTAATACTACCAAGGAAGAAGAGAGTGTATGAACGGTTGTTGACTGGGTAGATAGTGCTGCCATCTTTTGAGAGTAGAAAGCAAACAGCTGATGCCCGCCGGTCACTAGGTGCTACTACCATGCAATGATCGCTCTTACTTAAAACTATTGTCCCTTATGTGACCATGCGATACTATATCTCTAATCATTGATACTGCCCTGAAGACAAGTAACGAAGCGTTTGATTGGACTGAGAACGATCGAGAACTTTATACGGCCGACCTGGCTCTCTACGACCTTGACGGGATGTACTTTCTCTTGTTAAAGTAGGCCTGCGTTTCATTGACTATACCAGGTTTGAACCCGTGGCAAGGCATATAAAAAGTCAACTTATTAACCATTTAGCCAAACAGTAGTCTAACTTACTCAAAGGTTTCATTGTGTTTCTACATCTGGATTTGTTAAACGCTACAATGGTGCCTATCCATATTACATGCATTTTTTTGCAAATAATATTAATAATTAATGTTATGCTGTTAAAATGTGATAGGTAAGAACTCAGAGCTCTTAAGAAAAACGCAATATAGCTTAAAAGCTTCTGAAGTATTTATAGAAATTAGACGATTATTTATTACTATTATTATTATTATCACAGACAATAGTATCACAGAATCCCTGAGTAACAGTCTGGCAGTGATTCCACCAGACACCCTCCTGTAGGGGTGTCATCCCCCAAATCCTCGAGAGCACTCCCCAAATTATAAATTTTTACGGTCAAAAATCGAGAGAAACCGTACAAAACTCCATTTACACCCTTTTAATTTTGACTTTACCCCCCCCCAAAAAAAAAGTCCTGGCGGAATCCCTGCAGTCTGTAATCATCTCAAAACTGTTTTTTTTTTCAGCAAACTTTGTTCCAAACTAGGTTTGTTATGTATACACATACCTATGACTATACTGATGTTGAGATCCTACGTGGACGAAGGAAAGAAAATGACGTGCTGTTTTTAATGAAGATACTATGAAATAAATTTAACAGTAAACATGTAGCTACTGAAAACATTGCATTCAAAGTGCCTTTGTACAACACCACCAGAAGTGGTTATCTTATAACAACAGTCCATGCCATCTTGAACAGAATAGCATCACATTTTAACGACTTGAAATTCGATTTTATTCAAAATAGATATTGATGAAGTAAAAATCTTATTCACATAAATGTTTATCCGTCTTTTAAAAGTAATCATAACATTGCATGAAATTCGTAACTGTTATGCATTTTAATCATGTAATATCCCAATCTTTACTGTTCTAACGACGCAATGTATGTTAGACTTCCTTTACACTATTGTAGGCCTATATCATGTTATCTTGTATTTTTAACTTGCACACATAGTACGTTAGACAAAGGTGCCGCATCATTTAATTTGACCAAATCATTGGATTTTGGATTTCAGAAAGAAAGAAAAAGGCTACACTTTTGAACAATGATCGTGCAATTTATTAGTGCACATAGTTTTAAAAGAGTACCCCACAGCCCAGGCTAGGATTAAGGGTTCAAGGCACACTGGGCACACTAAACTTTGGCGCCCCATTATAACTTTCCAACGACACCTTTATACCAGGGTTCTAGTAGTTCTATCTCCCGGCCCGCCCCTGTTATCTTGGTTATCTCCACGGGTTTGAAAAGCGCCTCACCGATACTTTTCCAGCGTCACTTCAAACACGTTCCTAGCACTAATAGTTCCTGAATTGAAGATTGCCCCTCGTATCTCACGACAGCCCATGTGGTCTGGATTATCTCTACAGATTTGAACTCGTCTTCTCGAGAACTTTACATCGACGCCCCAAACACCTTCATAGCCCTTGTAGTACCTGAGTTGAAACTTGCCCACTACCCCATATTTCCGGACCCGCCCCTGAGATCTGGATGAATGATACAGGTTTCAACACGCCCCGCTAAGACCATTTCAACTACACCCCAACCATCTTCTTAGCTCTAGTAGTTCCTGAGATGTGAATAGTCGCACTGACGGACAGAGCGGTTGTATAAAGCTTCACAGAACTTTCTTCTGAAGCCTAAAATCGGGCCACACAGTAACAACACGCCTAAGTAAGCTGAGTTTGAACGGAAAATGTTGTCTATATTGGTTTAGACACGAAATGAAGAATCAAGATTAACTGTCCCTTTTGCTCCCAGGCTTCATATAATTTTTAATGGCTTCGATCAGTCCAGAATCCCTTTTACATAGAGGTGAAGCAATGGGTCTGACCGAGGCTAACTTTCCACGATACGCAGAATTTCGATCAACTCTGTTTTCACGCGGCACTTATTTGACATACACTGATCTGTTTCGACACGCGCTTTTGTGTTACGTTCTGTTATATATGACCAACGCTATTTCGTCACTCGTCTGTTCTGGCCGGTGCTGTATTGTCGCACTCTTTGCCCCAAAATTTGGCCCGCCCTGGGCCCGATCCCAAGCCCAGTGGGTCTATTTATAAATGTATACCTGCCCACACGCTATAATATATTTATACATTTATTCAATTATTTGTATCTAATTAATGCATTTTTAAAACTGTTTGCATACCAGAAAATAGGTTGTTAATTGTGTTAAACTATGTCTATTATTACGTTTGATTGGCATAGGATTGTATTGTTGCTGTGTAGATGTTCTCAGGATGTTAATAAAACTATAATTATTATTGTTAAAGAAAATGATTGGATATAAAGAAATAATTACTGGTCCTTAATTGTCGTATAGCCCTATATATTCTTTAAAAAAATGCCATTTAAATTTAAGCATGTATTTGTTCTTATGGAACTTTCACAAAGTTATAATTGATTAGGTATGTTTAAATTCAGTGTGTTTATTGTTGAATTGTATTGTTGAAATTAAACATATCAGTTTCTATGACTATCTATTAGATAAATATTTTACTTCTGCTGTCCTTTCTGCGATTCTGTGCTGAGGATCTTAGAGATAAGTATTCTAATTTTAATTTCGTAGCTCAGTGGTAGAGAATTGACGTAGCATTCGGAAGGCCGTGGGTTCGATCCCAGCGGCCGACCATCCTGGCTGAGGTTTTCCCTTGGTTTTTCCTGTCACACCAGGCTAATGCTGGGATGCAAGATTTCTTTTTACAGTACAACTGTGAACGGGCATTTCAATATCAAACTCTGATTGGTGAAAATAATCCTATAGTGCTTATATTTTATTACTTATCTACCTGCGATACGAAACTTTTTAACATTCAAGCATTAAATAGTTTATTTTACTATGTTTTTAAACCTTTAATATACTTTCAAAACAATATACAAAAATGAAATTAGTTGCAAATAATAAAACTGTATGGAAACAATGTAAAATTCTTCAAAACTAGCATAACTCAAATTCTTTCACCTCGAAAAGTTCAACTGTTTTTGCTGCCATCTATCGGACACCAAATATTAAAATTCGTTAATGTCAAATAATACAGAGTTATATGAAGCTTTAAGTAGTTCATTATAACCTTAACATCAATAAAACTATTTTCCCGATGAAAACTTGAACGTGTTCAAACTAGTAATTAGATAAATATATTTACCATCTTTTTTCTTTACCATCATTTGGACTATAACTATCTCTCTCTCCTTTTATCTTTTGTTTCCCACGTTCGCCATCATTGTAACTGAAAATAGAGGAAGCTTCGCTCAACTCTCTGTCCACATAGATCACAAAAATTTCAGTAATATTTTCAAGGAGATTCAACTGTAAAAATACTTTTATTATCGCGTTATTGGTCTACGACAAAGTGTTTAAAGGCCAAAAATAAATGTAAAGTCAAGTGCATTTATACCTTAAAATGCGGGATTTCTCATATGTTTGCAGCTTTTATATGCGCACAAAAACATTTTATTTTCTTTGACAAATTATAAATCAGACAAGGCTCGCAGCGGACGATAAAATTATAATATTTTGTCACTAAACACCGCCAATCAAAGCATTTTCTCTAGATTAAATTGTAATATTACATACGTCCAATGGTTTATTCAAACAACACTTTATATAACGGCATTATTTGACCTTAACCAGAAGTTAAGTTTGGCGCCGGGTAGATGGCAGTTGTACTGTTAGAGGTGAACGACTTTTTAAAATTACGTTTCATTTTTAAGAAATATCAATTGATTTTATAGAATTATTAATTACAACTAATTTCGTGCTTGTATGCTGTTTCAAATTTCAATAATATGTTAAACGTTTAAGATATTAAGTATTTCATACAAGAATGCGTACTAAAGATTTTACGGAGTTTCTTCTTGTTATATGTTATGTAGCTAGACGAGTAATCAAAACTTAGCAGTGTAGGATTATTTTAACAAAACAAAGCTTGACATTGAAATGCCCATTCACAGTTATACAGTAAAAGAAAAACTTCCTACGGAAATGACACCTTGAACATTGGCCCTGGCCGACACCTTCTCCAATCCTTTTCCCTCCCCTATCGCGGCCTGAGCCTTAGATGCCTAAAGACCTAAAATAAAATTCAATTTATGGGGTAATTATATCTAAAGTTAAAATTTGGCAATTGTATTTAGAACTGCTTTTATGAAAAAAAAATATTTCTATCACTATAACAAGCGCTCCGAACTTTGGTTACAAAAAAAAAAAAGAATCCAAAATATGACTTATGAAATGACCTCTGAAATGTAAAAGAGGCCCAGAAATTGTTAAAACAGCTTCTAAACGAGTTTTCTATTTTCTGATTTGAATAGATTATTAAAATGGTTTCATATTCACGAGTAGAGGCAATGTTGATATCAACTAGAAATCACAAACGATATATCAAGCCAAAAGTACACAGGCTAATTGACAGAACACTTGGTCATTTTTTTTTCAGTCTCATGAATTTTACTTTAGAAATATCGATATTCGAGTAATTAACTGGTACAGGGTGCAGCAGAGCAAAAGTATGTTTTTCAAATGGATAGTACCTGGGAAAAAACGGGTGGAGGTTTCCGTGCTTGCTAGTCGACAGCAGGAATTGCGCAGTTTCACTAAACTGTTCCGTCGATGCGAGTGCGCATAGGAGTAGTCAATAGCGATGGCGCCTTGGACGTTTTGAAAAGTTCTTTTTAAGAGAATAACACCGCAGTTACAGTGACTTCATCGCGCTATCTCGAAAAACTTAGCAGTTTCCGGAACTACGCAGACGAAGAATCAACATGCAGCAAATGTGGTTCCAACAAGATGGTACCACAGCACACACAGAGAAAAGTTTCTATTGGCTAAGAAGTCCAAGACCAGTGTTGGCGCATTACATGGAGCATTATCGTGATGGAGACTGTCCAGGGACATCGCTGTAAAAATCTTTAGTCACAGTTCGACTCAGGCACAGAAATTCATTATGCACTACTCCGTCACTATACGTACAAAAACTCACATAAAAATCACTAACCTTTCGACAACATAGTTATCCGTGGTTCAATGCATTTCATCTACAGCATTTTATAACATTAAACAATTATGTTTTGTAATCTTTATTTTCTTCGGAAGTTCAATGATGTTCCAATTACATTCAAACTATTTGGAACAATAGACGGTTAAGGTGACTCGGAGTAGCCAGTATAAAATGGGGACTACTTAAGAAAAATTTTTAGCATTACATTTCGGACAGGATAACAACAACCGCTATTCTGTTCAGGTAACCTCTTCATTTTCTTGTTTCTATTAAATCTCTCTTTATTTGTCTTTTACAGAATTCAATATAACTTAATTTCTTGTTCTTTTAACGTCAATTTTATTTCTACTCCACTCTTAAATTTCTTGTTTATCCTAATTTCTTAAATCCAGTGAGGGTTCTACCTTAAATGTTGCTTCCACAGTAAGACATTCTTTCTAACCTTTGAGAATTTATGCATCCTGGTGACCCGGCAAAGACCTTACCAGATGCATTCTTAAATTTCTTACAACTTCACTAAACAAGACCTAAGAGACCAGTGTGAGTTAAAGGGAAGGAGGTCCGTCGCCGGTCCCTTATAAACCCCTTTAACTGTGATCGCTGAGTGGAGGTCCCGGCGGCGAGGGTCATGGAGTCCTCTGGGGTAAAATCATCCGGAGGTAAAATAGCCCCCCATTCGGATCTCCGGCGGGGGGCTGCTCCAGGGGGCTCTATGAACAAAGGTAAAATATCGAATCGCTCTACATCTACAGGACGACGACATACGCCGTCCACTACTGGGCAAGTACAGTGCAATAGTGCACCACAGAATCCCCATGATCCTCCCTTGCCTTCCACTAGCCAAGGATTTCGGAAACCTGACCCCGTTGAAAAGAAAATGAGGCAGGACATTAGATTTTTGAAGAGCAAAATAGCGTACAAGGAGGTTGACCATCGTATAATGGAGCAAACGATTCAAGAAACAGAACAAGAAATACAGTCGATTGATTTGACGAAAAGGTCCCCTCGAGAGCCTCGACCCACAATTACTCCTGCTTCTCCACTGGCAAAATCTGATCTAGAGACAGAAAAATCAATGAGGGAGGAATTGCCGAAATTGCGACAGGATCTAAGATGCCAAAAGACGAAATTGTATTACTATCTACTGAAAAGCGGAAGGTTAACTGAAAAAGACAAAGAAGAACTACAACCTGAAACAACACAAAACGTCCAGGAACGAGGGAAAACATTAGCCCAGGAGAAAGAAGAGGAGAAAGAGGAAGAAGAGGTAGTAGTACAAAAGCAGGAAAGAAAAGGAATAAAGTGGAAGAAAGTGGCCATGATGACAGCCACATATGGCTTATGGCTGTGGTTGAACTTGTAGCAACAAAGGAAGCAGAGCTGTCGTAGTCAAAAGGAGCTAGCACAACGACTGTGGAAAGAATAAGTTTCTTGTTCCAGTTGTGAAACAATCGGTAACTCATGATGGTTTGGATGGTCTTTGATCAATAGGGAGCACGTATGTGTTGTATTCATTATAGAAGGCAAGCCCTTGTATTAATGTGAAGCTCGGTTGCGGTAAGCCACAAGTACTTGACAACAGAGTGAAAATATTGCCACATCTCGCTCTTGGAATTGTAATGTTAAACATTGTGGATCAAGACTACAAGTTTTAGTAGGTGGAATACATCGCCCTCTGGAAGAGTTCTGAATTTCTTTAGCACATTTCAAACTAAACAAGTATTGAGATAAGGAAGAAGATGAAGGAAGAAGATATATTGACTCTATATGTCGAGTTGAGGAATGACGTATCTCGAGAGGCATTAGAAAGAGCTTATTGATACAAGAGGCCACAATTAAATCACCATAAAGACTATATAGATATAAAACCATATAAACACCAAGAGCTCATTCATGCTAAGATGCTGACTTGTATTCTTTGGAAGTAGAAGCAGTACAAAATAGTGACTTTTCTATTACACCAGAACAACCTCGGAACAGAAAACAATACTCTTTCAAATGAAAGTTAAAAAATTAAGTCAAGCTTACCAAAAATGGCGAGGAAAAAACTATCGGAACTGTTATAAAACTGCAAGAAGAAACAATGAAGGACAAGAAAGATACTTTTGAAATACATAAATGTCAACAGAACAAGGGGAAGACAATCAACAATATTATTTATATAAGGCCAGGACCCACACGAGCAAACAAGTCCCTTCAAACCACCTATTGTCTGGAATGATTTGAACTGTTTATTCTGATGAAATTCTTGTGACTATTCTTCAATATACCAATAAAGAAATTGAACAACAGCAGCAGAAGTACAAAACACCTAAAGGAACCGTGAGAAACGTTTGTATGATAGAACTTGCAACACTGCTAGGGATATTAGGTCTAGCGGTGCCCTCTAAGACAATCATCTGGCCACCAAAGAAAAAAATATGTTCGATACGACTTTATGTGGAGATCGCTACAAGGCAACCATGTCAGAAAGGAGATTTAAGTTTTTGATAAAATGTCTCAGATTTGATAGTAAAGTAACCAGAAACGAAAGGAAGGAAAATGATAAGCTGGCAGCTCTGCCTGGCCTTCGGAAGCCTCTTTTGCAAAGATGTAGAGAAAACTACAAGCCTGGGTCGTACTTGGCCATTGATGAGCAACTTGTTGAATTTGAGGAAGAATGGCGAAGGATACATTCCTTCGAACCCCAACAGGTATGAGATTAAAATTGTTATGACGTGTTACAATGCAACCAAATGTGTTGATGCGAAGGTTTATTTGGGGAAAGGAACAGTGGCAGCAGAAACTCCCGCTGCTGATTATTTTGTGAACGAGCTGATAAAAACCATTGAACATTCAAACAGGAACACCACCATGGACAATTGGTTCTCTAGCCTCTCAATGCTCAAAGAACCTCTCCAAAAGAACCTGACAGTAATTGCAACTGTGAATAAAAATAAATCAGAATTTCCAAACAAATTTACTGCTAAGGAATTTCGGAATCGGCAAACAGGATCTTCAATGTTTCTGTTTGACAAATACCTGATAGCAGTCTCCTACAAAGCAAACTGGAAGAAGATGGTGTGCTTATTGGCACAATGAATGATGACGTCACTCTGAATGATGGCACAGCAAACCGGAGATGATAATGGCATATAATGTTACAAAGGGTGCTGTTAACAGCATGGACCAAATCTATCAAGATATAAACTGTGGTTTCAGCAAGTTTTAACTGAAAAATGTTTGTACATAAGCTCTAAAATATATAAGCTTTTAACTCCACCTGTATACTCGTATTATTCATTTAGTCAAATAAAATAATTTGCGTAATAGCAGTAAGTAGATCGTTTCAAAAGAACAAATAAAATGTACCTAAAACAATATGATAATAAATGGGCATTACAATACCATGATTGGCCCTTCGTTATAGCCAACACGTCAATCTGACGTGTCCCTATCTTTAACGTACACGCCGATAATTACATTTCTATGGTTAAAGACAGAAAAAAAACATAACAGGGAAAGGGTGTATAAATACCAAGCTATACCAAAAAGGAACTCGTAAAAGTTGTGTTCGTTATCTACCGCCATCTATTATTCAGCTGCGGAAAGAATTTCAAAGTTCTTGGTAGATGTCTCTAGTCTACAGGTTTATTTAATTGCAAAAGTTCTACATTAGCGAAGTGTACAATGGCATAGCTAATTTAATGGTAACGTGCCAAAACAGACTAACTACATTTTGAGTTTTCTCTAGTACTAAATGCATTTTATCATAGTTGCAAGAAACGAACGATGTCCGGCAGTTTTTACAATAATTAAGACCTTAGGTTAATAAAAGTCAAGGTTCCTTGAAGGAGAGGTTGCCAGATGGGAGGCAAACAAACGTCGCACGTGACGTCACTGAAAGCCACTTTCTCCCTGCGTGCATTCACATACAAGTAAAAACTAGCCACTTTTGCTTACATACGTTCCTTTTATAAAAAAAAATAAAGTTAATATTATTGTTGTTTTTCAATGTTAAATATTTTTCACCAAATTGAGACCCAGATAATAAATGAATATTCCTAAATTAATAAAAAGAACGAACATGTCCTTTGATACGCACATAAACGAGGGAAAAGAAATGCTCAAGAAATCTTGGTCTGCAATCACTCTAACATATGGGGAGGGAAGTGTCTGAGATTTAATCACTTTTGGTCACAAGGGGAGGGGAGAGGTACAAGAGCTGATTGCATAATCAAAAAAAGCTTTTTTTTTACTGTCGTTATTTCAAGCACATACCGTTGCCAACGCTGCTCGTGAATCGTCGTCAAACACTGGAATCTAGACATAGCTTATACCTGTATTTTTAGAACAGTTTAATGTCACTTTCAAATGCAAAAGCTCCAAAAATATGTTTGAAAACATAGTTTGTTTTTTTGATTACGTAATATTAGAGGATGGGGTCTGATGATTGATTACTTTCGATTACAAGAGAGAGACTAAAAAGCCAAAATGATCATTAGGTAATATTTGAACGATCCCCGAATACGTCACAATAATTGATATTAATTAGTTCAAATCAGTTAGAAGAACAGAAAAACAAGAGCGAATTTGAATTACTGAAAGTACGAGGCAAACCTCATATAATCAAATGACCTTGTGGTCGCTTTAATACCTGAAAAGTGACCTTTCGATCAAGCTATAGAAAAATAAAGTTCAGATTCGTGATCAGCGGCCTCGAAACTAACAATCAGGTTGGTTTCATTTTTTCCTCATAATGCCTTATTGACACCGACACAAATGCAATAGGGTTTCCTTTACAGGGACCTTTAAAAATGATGAAAATAATGCTGAAAGTTGTGATAAAAAGACAAAATAAGGTTCAATAATGATAATAATAATAATACAATTGGTTAAATTAAAAAACTTATCTTCTCAAGGAGGATTTGATCTGAAAGATCTGAAAATCTTTGATTTCAGTTTCAAAACTAACTGCTTTCCAAATCCCTGTGCTACATGTTAAACTTAATTCAACTTAATTTGTATGACACTCACCTGGAAGAGCATATTTAACTTCGTTTCGCATGAAAAGATATGCTTTCTTGTTGCAGTAGCTCAAAGCGAATGCTTTGGACATATCCTCTGCAGTCCATTTCACTTTGAGCTTCTTTCCCAACAGAAGAGTGAGTTGATTTTCTGTGAAATGTTTCATAAGCGGTTTTTTTTTTTTTACTTCTTCGTCAATTGTTTCTTGCACACGATTCAGCTCAGCATCTTGTGTTTCAATAATTTCTTTCAAAATATTGACTTCATTTCTTAAAAATTCGACTTCTGTTACACTGTGTTCATGTCCACAAAGAGTTATGGACTAAGGGCGGGTCGTGACCAAAACACATACGTTAATAAGATTAGTGCCGGATAGATCAGTAATTAACCAATCATAAAAGACGGGCGAAATCTCTCTAAAACAACAATATACATAAGAGAGAATTAAATAAAGATATATATACATATATAAGCTATTAGGGCTTTTGGAACCAACGCCAGACATAATGGTCACAATCACAGTTAACATTGCAGGGAAGAAAACCTCCCTTGGAACGTTTATAGAAATAGCATCATGGACTCTGATTCGATCGGAGAGATTTAATAATTTTACTTCTTATTTCTTCTTCAACTGAAGCAAAACAACTTGGCCGGGGGCCGCTTTGGAAACGCAGTGATAACGATGAGCAAGTAATAATACATAAACAAAACAATAAGAAAAGAGACACTAATTTCGCTTCCTGTCACTCCTTAATGAAAATAGATATAATTCATAAATTAATAGTACTGTTTCGGATATCTCGCCTTGAACGCCTGGGCTATATGCAACCTGTTTGACAACGTTACCGGACGGGACGGCATACTCACCAGGCGGATCTCTGAAAGGAACTTCTTAACTAGTAAATCGAGAAATGCGGCATTCAGAAGTAACGAGGCAATAAACCCTCACCTCAACCATTATAGATATCATAACCGTAGTGGTTTCACGAATTAATTGACAAGAATAAAAATAAACCTAACTTAATTGTGATTAAATATTTAATATGAGGACAAAAATATAAGATAAAAAAGATTACACGAAAGTTCTATTTACAACAAATTAAAAAAAAAAAGAAATGTTTAAAACGCTCAGCGATTACAAGGTTCATAGATTCTTGTTTGTTTACTCTTTCTTTTATCTTTATCGGATCGTAGCTCGAGACTCGATCATTCTTTGACTTCTTACAATTATAAACAATTTCACTCCCGCCGAAATAAGAAAAATACATCTGACTTAGCCATTTAAATGACGTGAAGGAAAATTATTAATATTTAGTTTCTTTTTCTTACTTATTACATCCGACGGTTTTCTATGGAATTGATATTTACCGCTCAACAGGATGTTATTTAATTAAACAATAAAGATAATTTTATGCCCTCTCGGGAAGTCGGACTTGCATTTAAGGAGAAGAAACTGCTGCTAGGAATTCGCTAAGAATTTACTAGAGCGGAAAGATTGCGACGCTCTATCACATCATGCTTCTTATAAAGTAAGATCAACAGAAAGGCTAAATCAACCCGGCCCTGTTTCCTTCGCACGGCATGTAGAGGACAACAGGATAATTATGTAAACATTGAAATGAATGATTTAACTGAGAATTCTGTAATTTCTTGTAAATTAAAACATCGAGATGGGACTTGAGACGCTAAGCCTCTGGGAAAGAAGGAAAACTAAACTTCTACGATCACTAGTCAAATTTTTACCTTGCATGGAAAATCAAATTTGACTTGTTAAAATGTTAGTAAGCTTTAATGCCGAGAGAAGGTCACGGACCTCCTGCCACTCCTTAATGAAAAGAAGACCCAACGGAAACTACTTCAATGTTGCCCAGACAACATACCCTTCAATGTGGTATTTCTTTAGTTTCAACATCAGAAAGAGAAAAGCTTAGAACGAGATCATTAAACAATAATTAAAAAGGTTGCCCCTTGGATGACTTCAAAGTCTGCCTCGCTCCAATGCGATGAGTTACAGCTACTCAAATGATCAAGGAAATAATTGATAATGCCCTGGGGCTAATTTAAGATAGATGAGAGAAAGAATAACAGGTTTAACATTATTAAAATACAACACACTCTCTCTACATACCTTGATTTTCAATATGACGCATGGAGCATAATTTATCTTGGGTCGTCGACGGTCAAAGCTCGGTAATTAATAATTTTAAAAAGAAACGATATGCTGAAGTCAACAGACGTTTAGTTAAACCGAACAAATGGACAAGCTCTAAATGTGTCTCAAAGTGCTTACTACTTATAACATTGAAAGAAATATAAAATATTTCCTTGCTCTAGAAGAATAAATTACGTACGTCCCAAGAAAGATGAAATTAGTTACTTTCGAAATATGTGCACTTTCTGAAATTGACTTCCGAGATGCAGGACGGATATGATTGTGACAGTGTTTCTGTCATTGAGAGGGGTCCCTACGTACTTCACCCTCTATGTCCGTGTAAACTACATTTTGCCGGCTATCTGAGCTTCTTAACGGCGCAAAAGAAAGATGTTTTCGGTTTGAACTTTGAAGATCGTTGTCGACTGATCCTGGCTTGCTAAGAATGGCTGCATATATCGCTTGCCCAGCGAAGCATCAGGAAGGTACCTCCCACAGGATGTGGAGAGATTCGTTCCACCAATCCGAGGTGGCTACCGAAAAAAACAGATGTCTAAAAGACTAGCCTCTATGTTACTCCCGTAGAAGATACATAGGAAAAGTCGAAAAATGGAGAGGCTAAAAAACACATATGGTGAAGTCTTCATCGTTTCTTATATTCTTACGCTCTTTTAAGCTACGATCCTTTTTAACATAGAACCAAAGATAAAAATTCAAAAGCAAAGAAATCAAGAATTAACCTTATCACGATGGACGAGGATCCTTAAAAAAAATAGTAATGGACGATGTAATCGGTCGTTACATCTCTTTCTCAAACAAAACTACACTCACAGCACACAATAAAGAAAAATGAAACACACCAATTTACTTTAAAAAACATCCGAAAACAAGCGGACAAGGGAACTGTATAATATTCATCTGGGGCCAACAGCCAACTGACCTTCAGTGACGTCACGCAGCGTTGTTTACTTTCAACAAGGCAACCTGCCTTTCTAGGAACGTTGAATAAAAGCTACTCGTTTGTGTGATTTGAAATAAAAGAAACTATAATTCTTCCGACAGACGTAATTCAAATTTGTTTCAAGAGTGTCATATGAAGTTTAAATGCTTATATCAAGTTTATCTTGTGAAGTCTTCAAGCTTAAATGAAGCTTGAATCAAACTTATCAGTTGGCACAATGTGAAACAGGCGTGCCATGACAGTACCGATCAAATATGTCAACACAACTGACTAAGCCCACCCTGAGTTAAACTTGCATTATCAAATCAACTTAGTACAGTCAATTTCAAACTTGAATCCATCTTGTTATATCAATCGAAACAACGCAAGTGAAAATCAAGCTTATCGTAAGCTTGGCATGCTATGTGAGTTGGCTCGGTCTTGTTAAGCCATGTACCTTTCGTTCGACAAGTTGTCACGTATTCAACGATACGACTCCTCATTGCTACTTTATTAGCTTTTGAGACTGGAGTACATCACTTCTAAGTTTAAATAGCTTGTCAGTTAACACTTGTTAGATGCTGGACCACTTCCTTAATTTTGAGCTTCCACGTGTATTCGAACCCAGAACCACTTTTTTAAAGTTTCATTTACAATAGTTTTAGTGTGTAGTAGCCCAGTAGCATGCCAGCTTGCAACAAGGTTGCCAGTCGCTTGCTTTGAGCTTGTCAAGCTTGATTTTGTGTTGAACCTAATAAACAAGCATGTAAAACATGCTGGAACAACATAACTAACTTGTTTCAACACCATTGTTGCTAGTTGTTATATCTAGACTAATTCAAGCTTGTTGAAACAACCAGCCCTGCCAAAAAAGTTTGTTATACGTGAAAATCTATTCGTGTCTTGTTTCGTATGGAATGCCTTTCTCGTCTCAGTGCAGTGCAGTTCCATCACGTGACAGGACTGTTTTCGACGTAAGCTAATCTCTCGCGAGCTCCCACCTTGTTTCTCCTACCATCTCTTTCGATCTGATGAACATAGTATAAATAGCGCTTAGAAAGCGAACTACGGCGAGTGATTTCGTAGTCTGGTGATTTCAACATCAGATCAGTGTGCCAGTGGTCCTTCGTTCAACTCCCGTCCAAACCAGGTTAACTTTTTTATTTATATTTTTTTTAAAAATAAAAGAAGTACATGCGTTCTTTTCTTTCTTGTCCTGTCAAGACTATTTCAAACTTGATTCTTGTAAACTAAATTGCTGTATTCCACCTTGTTTAAAGCATTTTAGCTCGACTTTCTAAGCTTGGGTAAAGTTGTCACACTTGTTAAAGGAAGTGTGAGTCATTTTTGAGGCAAGTCAAAATTGCTATGTGGGAATGTTAATTAGTGGCGGCTCGTCAGTTGAAGTTACTGAAGTGACACTTCACTTGTTATTTTGATATGCATTAAGTAAATTGGCATTAATGTGTATTATTTGGTCCTCATCTAAGACAACATCTTCTTAGATCGAATAGTGTCATTATCGGTAAGTTCGAACATCCAGGAGTGTGTTGCTAGTTCTTCGCCTACTATTTGGGAAACGAGCCCCCACTGGTGTTAATGTAATGTAAGTTTTACTTTCGCGCTTCTCTTTACACTTGATGGAGCTAAGCTGGATTTAGTGAAACATTGTATGGCTTCTGTTAACAATATGTTTAGGCTGCTTTTACTACATTTTTTTAGCAGATGCAAAAAAAAATGTTCTCGTATTTTCATTATGTACGTCTGCCGGTAACGCAGGCTAGCGCCTAAATTAAACCAGATACAGAAAACTGGCTTCAGATTTTGGCACAGCGACCTCGATTTATGAGGCCGATTTGAATATGGCGACGCTACAATCTCCAGTTATGATAATTGTGTACTATATGCACTCCCGTTTCGTTAATGAAAGCAGGTAGGGAAAACCCAGATAGCAAAGTAAATTTTCATCAGAATTTAAAGAAAATTATGGCAACAAATGAAAATTTGTGAATCTAACTTTGTCATGGCAAATGTGAAAAAAAAAATTAAAATTCCAGCAAAGTTCTTAGTTACGACTTGGAAAATGTGCTACACACTTACCATCTGTACTTGGACAAATCTTTGTACTTAAATTTCGTAGTTCACTTGGAAAATGTTATTCACTGCAAGCCTTGCTGAAGATATTAAAAGTTTCAGTGAATGTGGATGAATTTGAACACGAGATCTTCCGGTTCGAGGCCCGACTTTGCTACTAAAATGCGACTACCGTCATACTGTTGGTATGTCCTGAACATTGACAAGGAGAAGACTGAAGAATATGAGAAACTATAATTGACAACAATTATTAATTCTTCACTGCGCAGGCGAAACGAAACAAAAAAAAAGTGATGAAAGTAACTGCAACTATCATACGTTCAAGAAGAGTAGTAATGCGCAATGCATGCTCAAAGGTATTTTAAAAAAGTTGCGTTGCAGATCAACTTAGCGAAGCCGATCTCTATAGCTGTGTACACCAGGGTGTTGGACAGCCGTCAGTGCCACCAATCCTACTAGGGTAACGAATGTTAGGGGATTTTAGAAGAGCTTTGCACTTGTAGCCTATATTCAAGACGAACCAAAGACTATACGTACTTTAAAAAACTGGCCTTTACAAAATAAAGTTTACAAAGTTTATTTCTCAACTTAACTAAATCAAATAGAATCGAAAGCAGATGTTTTATTCATTTAAGTTTATGGTCGTATAAGCCTAGTGTTGTCCACAAGACGAGAGGAAACAGTAAAATTGCTATAGAAAACGAGACGAGAGGAGACAGTAAAATTGCTATAGAAAACGAGACGAGACAGAGCACTCGTAATGTAAAATGTACATCTTTTCGAGACGAGACACTCTCTGAACAAGGCATTTTCGAGACGAGACAACCTAGATCGTCTCAGAGCCTGGCAACACTATATAAGTCAGAGCTACCTGAACACAGATATATAATAGTAAATACGGCGGAAGTCGACGAGCGTCTTACGATAGGAATTTGAGAGAGGAAAATGTAAAGATACATGACCGCACCTAACCTTACCTAACCTCCACTTTCCCATGGTCACTAACTTAAGATAATGTACGAAAAATGAAAAAAAGAAAGCAATTGTTAATAATAAATATAAGCACATAAAACTATATTTTGAAAGAAAAGAAAAGAGAAAAAATGTTGACCCAAAAGAGGTTTGAACCCGAGACCTTTTACTCAAGAAGCGATCGTCTTGACCATTCTTTAAACATTTTTTTAATTACTTCTGAATACATTTTGATTTCTTACAACGACGTATGCAAAAAGGAAGGAAATATTAACTATTATCATCAACGCTAACCAGAAACATACATATTATAAACAATGATATATATAGACATGACAATTTTATGTGGTATATATGCAACTATTATACGTAACCTCACAATACCACCACTAACACGAACACCATCAGTATGCCAAACATTGCTTCTATAAGGTATTCGTTATAAAGTTTGCAAAATATTTATGTTTAGTTTGAGTTTGTATCGTACTACATTGCATCATTAAATAATCTTGAAATTCTAACACGTCATAATTACCCAAAATATAACTTAGAAGCTGCGCTATATACCAACTTACAGCATTATTTTTAACTCTGGGATTATAATTAAACTTAGGCCTCCTAATAAGTTGGTAATGTATATTATTCGGAGAAGGTCGTGTTATTAAACTTAACAGTCTTCTGCACTGATCCCAAGTTTGTTTAGATAATGTGCAAGACTTAAGTCGATGTTCTAGATTTGCACATTTGGTACATTTATTGTCTTCACCAAAACGATGTTTGTATCTTTTAGCTTTAGTGTCAATAGCATCATGTATCAACAAATACCATAGCGTTCGTGGTTGTGCAGTCAAGAACGGGGCATGTATATTTTTCCAAATTATGTGCCAACTCTCGGTAGGTTCTTGACTATATAATCGATGAGTAGGAGCATTACTTCGTAACATTTGATAAATTTGTTTACTAGTTCGTTGGTTCATGTTTATGTTTATTTTTCATACAACACAAAACTGAAAATGACACTGTAATGTCTCAAACCTTGAGGTAGGTCATGCAACGCCAAGGGGAATTCCGATGAGTAGTGTTCTGTCAAGGTCAAAAGTAACTGTGCTGGAAGGAGTGGGGGTTGTAACTCCACAACTTGTATAGTTCTTCGGATCAACAGACTCTATGCCTTATCATAGACATTCAGCAGATTAAGTTCCCCAAGGCCATATCCATAACACAGGTCATTATAGCGAACTCGATAAACGTGTTGAAACCAAAGAAACCAGCCACACTGGGATTGGATTTGTTTACCGTGAACTTTCGACATTGGTAACACATTAGCTACATGCCAGATCTTTGACAATAAATAAATATTGATATATTTCACTCGTGAAAACACGCTCAATGTACGATATTTATATAATTGACTTAATTGTTAAAGTTTCGCGATTAAGAGTTTATAATTATATAAAATTATTTCTTTACAATTTGTTTCGAACCAAATACCTAACACTTTAAGTTTATTAACTCGCATAAATTCCATATCAATTTGTCCTTCATTATCATATATTACCAAGTCTTTCGTTTTCCGGTTGTTAAGTACCGACCCTGAAGCCTTTGCATAGATATCAATATACTCCTGGATAACACGATAATCTTTTACAATATTCACTATTAAGCACACATCTTCGGCATATGCAAACACTTTTTGGTGCATTTGAGGGCCCATAGCTGTGTGTAACTCACTGTAATTTATACAAAAGTGGGGATAAGGCCACCGCATATAAAAATAAACTACTGGGACAACCTTGGCGGATCCCTCTTTGCATCTTCAGCGCAGGGAACAAATGATTATTTAACATCATTGCGGTGGTAGCGTTTTTATACAGATATTGTAAATGTTGTATGAATTCCCTTGCCACGCCGTACCGTTGAATAATATACCACAAATACGTATGGGAAATTTTATCGAATGCAGAACTAAAGTCAAGATGGAGCAGATGAGAAGTAATTTTATAATTTTGTGCTACAGCGATATAATCTCGAAGCGTTAATAGTATTTGGAAAAGATTTTTACCAGGGCCACCACCATACTGATGGGGGCTAATTAACTCCAATGCATATTTACTAAGTCGGTTTATAAGACAACGACTAATTATCTTTACATCTGTCGTCATTAAGGATGTGGGTCGATAGTGGCCGATTTCGAGCGGTTGTGGAACTTTTGGTATAAAAATCATCACAGCAGGTGATGGTCGTTTAATAGATGCCGGCTCGTTTATCCATTGGTTTACAAACTGGGTAAGAGCAGGTCCCATGATAGGCCAAAATTTCTGATACAGGCCCGGCGAAATACGATCAATTCCGGGACTGGCTTTGCTATTAGCTTTATTTACCGCTTCCTTGACTTCATCAGCGGTGTACGGCGCTAACAGAGCTTTATTTATTTCTGGAGTTATACAATGAGGAACGTATTGACCACTTTCAAAAACATTGGCAGGGGCATCATAAGGTTGGAAGGCTGCCGTATAGTTTTCCACAAATGCATTGCGGATGCCATCATAACCTTCGTGAAGTCTATTATTCATGTCATAAATACGTGTTATTAAGTTTTTTTAATTACGTTTTACCTCATGGAATAAATGGGCCACTGAATAATATTCACTCAGGTCAAAAAATGGAACTTTACTTGTCTGGATATACTCATAATGTTTCTTACGGTGATATGTTAAGAGCAGCGCTTTATATTTTTTCACTAATTTTATTAAGGCGCGATTTTGAATTGCGTCTTTTTGTGCCTCTAAAAGAAACCGATAGTAAAAGGTATATTTACTTCGTTTATCTCGATTTTGTGAATGAGTATACCATCGGATAAATGATTACATTTTGGGTTTACAACACAGATACCACCAGTCAACAATATTCCTATATTTACGTTGTAGTGTAAGCCAATAATTCCACTTTAGTTGCAATTGTTCACTGAACCTGGGGTCTTCCAATATACTATTGTTCATTTTAAAATAACCAGTACCTGTCTGTAGGATAGGTGTCGGAACTCGTAACTTAAGCACTATGCACAGATGATCGGAAACACATACAGGTTATCGAAAATTTTCTTTCACTTGGTGTACCATCTCTGGTTTTATATAAAACCTGTCTATATGGGAACTTGCATTGGCTCGAATATAGGTTGGAGCATAGTCTTGGGAATGTAATATATCCCATGTGTCGACTAAGGGGAATTCATTTTCAAGGTCTCGCAGTGCCAGGTAATAATTTTGTCCTGATTCTGAATCTGACTTTTTTGTGGTGCAATTGAAATCGCCACCCATAATTACGAATGGTGTGTGCATTCGTAAATAAATTGGTACGTCTTGCGCATAGAATGAGTTTCGGGCATGTCTGTTTTGCGTGCCTGACGGCCCGTAAATCTTAATGAGTGTGATTTGTTGATAACGCCCACTAATAATCAGCCCGGAAGCGTGATACTGTAGATGCGTCAGAGTAATACCATTGCGGGTTACAATCGCTGTACCCAAATTATTATATGCATAGTTACCATACACATTGTATTCGGCTGGTAATTGTGTAATTTCAGGACCCACTTCCTGTAAAAATATTATCTGGATATCAGATTTGATAATAAAGTCTTGAAGGGAGCGCCTACGAGTGGGACTGAATGCCCCCTCAAGATTAATACTCGCAATGGTGAGTATCTGTGCCATGATCACAGTAATTAAGGTGAGGTTAGCCATACTGTCTGAAGGCACTCTGTTGAGTCACGATACCACAAATCACAACTTCCCCCAAAAAAATTAGTTCATCACTCCCTCGGGACGACCCTGATCGTGTAGTTCGCACACTCAAACCACTCCCTTTGGTATTCGAGTTTCCAATAGTCAAATTCGTTTTCTTGCGTGACCGTTTCCGCTTTTTTTCTTAGTAGCTACAATCTTCAGATTCGCTTGTATTTGAGCTATCTACCTTACCTGTATCTGCAGGGCCTATAACTACAGCCGTTGCTGAGAGAATAGCAGTTGAGTCAGGAGGGGGAGGAATCACTTCACGTGGACTTGTCGGTAATTCCGCAGTATGAGCGCTCACACTTGCCTCACTCACGCCAGATCCAACACACTGCACTCCCGGTACTAATGGTTTGGGGAGGTGGGGGGTGGGCGTTGACGTTGATTGAAGTTCTTGTTAATTCTCTGGAACCGAGAGTACCGTAGCTTGTGATAAATGCTGTAACTCGTGGTCTTCAATTACTGCTGGAGTCGGTGCTGTTTCTAGCTGGTCACCTTCCACAATATTAATAACACCGTCGGAGGAACCGAGGTGTTTTACTACTAGTTTAGTGATGATGTCACAATTCAAGGAGGAATCTTTGGTTTTCAACTCCCCACCTTTCCCATTAACTTCCCAACTGGTGGAAATTCTTCGACTCGGAATCTAGGAGGACTAGATACCGAAGGCCCTGTCACTTGTTTCACCGGCTGTTCACCACTCACAACATGTTGGTCACATTCTTCATACGTGTGTAAAACACTATTACATTTATAGCAGCTTTTCACCTGATTGTTATATTGGGCTAAGTAATGTTGGTTCCCGATCACTACAAACGTGGGAATTTCACTACTAAGTTCAATATATATTAATTTTCGTCCTGTTGGTACTCTGTAACGATGTCTTGAATTATAATATTCGTCCTTGATTGATTTCACTATGCCATACTTAGCCAGTACATCTTGAATGTCCCTATGAGGCATTTCAGTCGGAACTACCGATAATTTTACAATTGTAATCGGCTTATCAGCTAATTCTATTTTTACTTGAAAACTTTGATATTCGTCTTTAAAGTCAACTTCATTCGGATATTCACGTAATATTTGTTCACATAATAAAGCAGAAACTAACTTCACATAAACACATTTTCGGTAACCGTTAAGTTGAATTGCTAAAATTTGTTTTTCTTCCAATTTAAACACTTCGTAAAGAAAATCGTGCACTTTATACGTGGCTGGACGTTGCACAGCTGTTGAAAAGTCCAAATGTAGGGTGTTAACACGTCTCACTACCATTCCCACGTCCAATTTCACTGCCGATATAGCACACGATATTCACGAGGAGAGCGCTGAGAACACATGTCCACTCGCTAACGCAGCTAAGCTGCGTCTCACCACTGAGCTACGGCGTTTCGTATTACCAGTTATCTTATTTCATTGTTCACAGAGTTCGTTAGGGGCTAACTTTACTCTAAGACATGGAAATAAGCAGGGATGGATGGTGGCACCCCCTCAATAAAAAAATCACAGAATTCGCTATAAAGAAACGAAAACATTATTTTCCATAAAATTCACAGAATATAACATGTAAAAACATACTGAATAATTAGCAAGTATGACGTGTCAATATATTTTGTAAAACCATCACGTTAATGCTAATACAGAAATTCTGTGACTATAAATGTATTGCATATGGTTTTTGTTAGTTAATCGTTAATTCTTTAATGATCATTGGTTTTTATTATTTTAATTCCAAAACTATGATGAAACAAAATCCTTCTATTAAGCAGTCTCTAACGAACAAGAGAACAAAAAAATGATATGATACAACTTCATACGATATGATATTCCGTCTTCGTCGGGTAAAGTGTTATTGACTGATTTAATAATGAATTGTATTTCTATAATGTGAATACTTATTTATTTGTTTGATAAGGACGTTTTTTTTGTTTAATTCTATACATGTTGGTGACGGTTACCCATTCTTGGTTTAAGCTTCCGTATTCGTTTTCATTAACATTATTCGGAATGTAGCAAATGCGATATCCTTCTCTATACACAATAAATGTAGCAGGAATGATGTATGTGATGCACTTTGGACTTCGGCCCATCACAATTCGCCATTAGCTGTTAAAATCCACACCCATGCCCCTGCCGGGATTCGAGCCGATGACCTACCGCGCAGACCGCTTGGCCGGCTATTGAATTTCGTGTTGAAGCACAGTAAAGAAATAAAGTCATTTAGTCCACTGTCCGATTTGTACAACTTCCAGAAGTGGAGGGAGTTCTCAGAGAGTAGAATACCGTTTTTATCCGTTCATATCCCAGGTTTGGGGGATATTTCGGAAAGCAGAGAAAAGATTCTTGTTGTTGTTGTTTTTTACAGAGAGGGGAAATTCCATTCATCCCTCGCTACAAATCGAACACTGATTTAGTCATTACTGTTCAACAGCAGATTGATTAAATAAGGAAACTATCACCACTGCAACAGGTATTTGTTTACTCTCTTTGAAATCTCAACAAAATAATTCACCGACGAAATATCATCCTTGAGATATAGAGTAGTGACTAACAAGTAGAACAATCTCTTAACAATTTTTAACTCCAGATGAATCTTAAATTATTTTCTTAAAACAAAAAGCGCATAAACTTATTTGTAGGTGATAATGTCTATTTCTTTCCTAGACTCAAAGAATTTTATTATTTCCTAATTTCTTTATTCAGTTAGTATTAGACTGTGGTACCACCTAAGCGGTCTCTTTACGGTATCGCTTTCTTTCCTACTTTCCAACATTCACGTCTGTAGGTTCTTCGGGATAGAGACTAGGTCTAAACGATTCCACTAACTGCGTCAAATTCTAACACACTTTTCACAAACGACATTATTTTCAAAACCTGAAAATTTATTGAAGTCCTGAATCGTGAGTGACGTTATTATTTGTAACGAAGAACGGTAGTTCTTCCCGAGTGACGCTAAGAAACGAGTCTGTTAGCGGCACTCTCATAATACAGATAATTTCGGATCTAGCGAACTATAAGTCCGATTTTCATGCTTGAACTTGCATTTGAAAGTGCTTTGCCATACTAAGACACAGAATAAAAATGGGTCGGTAGGACCTCCCTTGGACCCCCTAAGGCGATTCGAAAAAAAATCAGAATTTCACATTTCTGCTGATAGCACTAACCCATATAGGCAGCCGAAACTTGCGGAATGGTAATCTACGCTTCAATACCTTTCAAACGGTGTATCACACGTCAAAATCGGTGAAGAGGTTCAAAAGTTATGACTTTTTTTGTTTAGCACAATCAGAATTTTCACAAATGATAGAAAAGGGCTGTCATTCTGTCTGTCTTTTTTCTTTACCAAAAAATGGTTGGTACCTGGGGGTTAGGGGGTCAATTGTGGTCCTCGTAGAGCCAAATTGATGCTTATTTTTGTATAAGAGTTTTCTAGATACGGAGCCTACTATGGTCCAAAATCGACCTTTTGTATGAAGACTATGGACTTTCTTTAATATGAAGCCTTACAAAATAAGTGATATCAGTAGAAGAACCCTCTCGGGGTAAAGGGAAGAGTGACGCAAGAATTCTACTCACAAAAGATGTGATATCCATTTTGCGAGTGACTTTCTTTGTGTCGCTATGGGGGAAGGAAGGATACTAAGTGTCTTAATTTTATTGCAAAGGAAACCATTCCGCCATAGTGACACAAAGAAAGTCACTTGCAAAATGGATATCACATCTTTTGCGAGTAGAATTTTTGCGTCACTCTTCCCTTTACCCCGAATTAGTTCTTCTACTGATTACTATTTCGTAAATATTGATTGGGTCTGCAATGTGTCGAATTCTAAGATTTTACCTGGTATGTAATAAATTTCAAAAGCCTCAAAATTAGTCCGAAGAATACGAAATTTCCAAACTTCAATAACTTCCTAATTTGTTTAAAAATTAATACTCTAATACGTATTATTCTATCTTTCCCCTCCAAGAATTTTTTTAAATGACGCCACCGGCGCAAATCCCAGCCAGGATGCTGAGGACTTTTCTTCAATGCTTGCATGTATGACGCTCTGAGGTGCACTCAGCCTTCTATCACAGTGTCCTTAGTTTTCCTGGGCATCTTGTGAGGTAAAGGTAGTAGAGCGTGGGACTGATCACCCCACATGACTTCGTGCCATATGCCGACAATATGTGGATTGTTGCTTCCATGTTTCCAAGTGCCGTTCATGGAATCTGGGTATCGCACAGAGGATGCTTTTACCTCTTACCTAAAAAAAAAGCAAAAAAAAAAACAATATAAAGTTATAATCTTGGATGTTTCAGTGACACAAGTGCGAGCATTTTAAAAGTCATCCCAGTTTCTTCAGTAGATTTTAACCAACTAATGACTTCCGCCTGTCTTGAGCCTATAACCTATTAAATTCTTAAAATTCAGAAATCTTGTTCCAATCGGTTTTTCAACCACTACCTGGTAGACTCTGCCCTAACGCCTATGACGAGACAAGCACGGGAAACTATAGATTCATCAAACATTTTAGAGCAGTCCTTGCTCACCGGAAGAACAGTGTCGGTATGCTTGCTCTAGGTTAGGGAGGACAAGGCTCTCGACCTACCACTTCATCATCAAACTCCCTTGCTGGGAAATCCTTGTTCACAAAATCTAGTGGGCAGAACAAATCAGATTTTGTGTTTCGCGAAACATAGTTCAGTCCCTTGTGTTGAGATTGGGAGGACAAGACTACTGACATCACCGTATACTCCTCACTCACCAGAACGAGTAGGGAGGATAAGACTGCATAAGTGCATATTCCTGAAAATATACTTGTTCACACTGTTCGATTTGTTATGAACTACGAAGTGGGGGATCCTAAAACCAGTAGTTCCTTATAAGTTTCAACCCACTACCTGTAATGGTAGAGATACAAAGATTTAGTCCCTGGTTGGGATGATATTCGGGGTCAACAACCGGGGATGAAATCCTCACGAACCAGGGGAAATCCCTGGCACCCCCCTCCCCCCCTGACAAATCGAACGCTGCTCGTTTACTAAGAGGAGTAGGGTGAACAATTTACATTAGCCTCTAAATAAGATTCACACTACCGGAAAGAATTCCCTTATTTATTTATTTATTTTATCGACACAACAGGCCTTAATGCCTATTTATAGCGTCTACAATAATTGTTACATTTAATGACACAAATAGCAAAACAACTATACCCTTTTTCTTTTCTTACTTGTCTAAACAGTTTTTTTTTGTTTTGTTTTTTTACAATCTATTCCGTACTAATTTTTTGTAAAGTTCTTCCGAGTTTCCAAATATGTCCAAATTTGTACAATGTTTACCTATTACATCATACGTAGCATTAGTTCTCCATCTAGGTGACACATTGAATACATTTGTACGAGCTTTTCTGCAATAGAATAGGCCACTATTTCCCTTGCGCGTTCTGAGGGACGGAATCTTAATAATTATTTTTGAAACTAATTCGGCACAGTCTATTTTATTGTGCAAAAGTCTGTACAAGAAAAGTAAGTCGTTTAATGTTCGTTTCTGTTATGGTTTCTGAAATTATAAATTAAATTGTTGTAAGATTCGTATTTCGGGTAGAAGCCAGTCCGTTTGTATATGAGAAAACGTAAAAATTTGCTTTGTACGTGTTCGATCTTCTGACAACTTGTTTTCACAAAAGTATTCCATATAAGTGAGGCATATTCAAGTTTGGACCTAACATGGGAATAGTAAAGAATTTTCAAAGTGCTATAATTTGCAAATTCTTTGGTTGCTCTAAATATAACAAGTTATATCTTCCACATGGGGCGAAAAGGTTAGTTTATTATCGAACGTAACTCCTAAATCTTTAATTGTATCCCATTTTTTTAAGCTTATTCCATTGATCGAGTAAGTGAAATCGTAAGTTTTTGCCCGTCTGCTATAGGTCATGGCTTTGCACTTACCAATATTTATTTCAAGTCTATTCCTAGAACACCATTTCAGTATACTGGACAAATCTTGTTGAAACAGTAGACAGTCAACCAAGGACTTTGCATTAACGAAAATTTTCAAGTTGTCTGCAAACAACGGCTTATGAGAGTTTTGAATATAGGGTGGTAAGTCATTAATAAACAATAGAAACAGAAGAAGACCAAGATTATATCCCTGAGGAACACCAGAACGGACATAAAAGCAATTGATTTTATATTCTTTATATAGAACGGATTGTATACGGTTACTTAAATAAGATTTGAAGAATTGGATCATAGAAGGACTAAAACTGAATGTGGAAAGTTGTTTAATTATGGTGGTCTACAGTATCGAATACTTTCTTAAAATCCGTGTATACAACATCTACCTGTTCTTTATTGTCCAAATCGGAAGCTATGAAGTCTGTAATTATAGCCACGTTAGTTACAGTAGATCTCTTCTCTAAAAAGCCATGTTGATATATTGATGTTGCCGGCTGAACATGCTGCATGACCTGATCATAAACGACACTTTCAAATACTTCAGCAACCGTTGACAATATGGCTACTGGACGATAGTTATCCACTTTATTTTTATTGTCTGCTTTCGGAACGGGCATATAATTGATTCTTTCCACATATCCGGAAAGACACTTGTTCTTATTGATAAATTAAATAACGTATATAGCGGTTGTTTAAAAACATCACTACAAACCTTCACAATATAAGCTGGTATATGATCAGGCCCAACTGCCTTATTCGGTTTCAGTTTCTGTATGGCCTTTTGAATGTCACTTATACTTATTTCTAAAACGTGGAATAAGTTCTGACATTCCTCCTGCGAGTAGTCTTTATCAAGTATATTGTCAGTCGTTTTAGTTGAGGAAGATTTATTGTAAATAGATTGAAAATGCTGAGCGAAAGCAGTGGCTACCTCATCGTTGCCAGTCAGGTTCTGTCCCTCATATAGCATGGGTACTGGAGAAAGATGGCGTGATTTACTTTTGATATAGGACCAGAAGTGTTGTGGATCTTGTTTTATATTATTTTCAGCATTAGAAATAAACGCATTATGTGCTTTTTCAATTTCCCGCTTCACTTCCTTACGTAGTCTGCAGTACTCTTTATAGTGATATTGCTGATCGGTCGTTCCCTCCCCCTTAAACCATTTAACTCGTTGACGCCATTTCAATTTTATTTTTTGCCGTTGGCCTTCTTTTTTTTTTAAATACACTTTTGAAATATTGCATAAATTACTTTATAGAACTCATCAACTGCTTCATTCACTTCCGTATGTTTTTTTTAACTTTTGCCAATCTACTTTAGCTAATTCATTATAAAGATATACATAATTCCCTTTCTGAAAATTGAACCATAGTATATTTCTTTTGTTTCTGAGTTTAGGTGATCGAACGCGTGGAAAACTTATACAAAGTGATGGATGGTAAGCATCCTAGCCATCTTGAGGGTAAGGGAAGACGATTACTTCCAAGTACATACTCCTCAAAATTCTACAGGAAATCCTGACTTACTACATGAAGAGGCAAAGATATCTATTTCGATATTCTATTGAAAACAGAAGGGAGAAGGGTAAGCCCGTGGAAATGTCATCAGGCAGGGAGCTTATTCCTCAGACGCAGGGACGTACGTAAGGGAAGGGGGGGTCTGAGGGTCGGCCCCCCCCCAATTTCAGATTTTTCTCTGAAATTTGTATAAATTTTTCTGAAAATTACATGCATTTTACGTAAATTTCACACCCAGACAGACCTCGGACCCCCCAAATCAATTCTGGGTACGTACTTGCTCACACGTAACAAACTTTGACCAAAGAATATTGTTCAACCCTTAAACGAAATGTTTAAATGAACAAATTTAACGTGTTTAAAATAGGAAATTTCATATTGTTATTGATTTGTAGGTATTGTTATCATCGACCAACGTAGAAATATATGACAGTTTGAAGCAGAAGGTTAACCACACTAATCAGATGAAAACAATTACTTTTCAAAATATTTTTAATTGACGTAGGTTTATTTCCATTATTTGAATCATTAGGTTTAGATATCATGAAGAGCAAAAAAATACTGACCAGTAATTCCGGGAGACGCTCCCTGTGGGGATGTCACCCCCCCAAATTCTCGACAACAACCCTAACTTTAATATTTTTTTTTGCGGTGAAAAATCAATAGACACCGTGCAAAACTCTACTTAGACCCACCCAATTTTGACTTTACACCCCCCCCTCAAACTGAAAATCCTGGCGGAAACCCCGATATTGATGATCTGGGATTTATAAAATAATGACAATACTGATGTTAGAATAGCACTGTACTATTACAAAAGTGACTATTCTGTACTGCAAGTCAGAAGCCCGTAGTACTACGAGATCATGAGAAAAATTACGTGGAGTAAAAACTTCACTCATATAATAAACGGGTGCATAGAATAAAGTTAAGCCACATCTCATTTCTATTACAATAAATATACGAATGTTTAGTATGTTTTAAAAATTCCATGTCAGGACACATGCTCCTAGTGCGCTATTGCCTACGGGCGCCCAGGACCAAGGAAATTCTTTAATATTATCTTGTAATTATCATGCTCTGAATTCAATGGATAATGCTCAGTAGGTGGTGCTAAAGATGAATTTTGTGCAATTAGATTTTCTATCACCTTTTTCCACAACCGGATACATCAGAGACACGAGAGAAATAAAGCAATAACTAGGCTATAGAAGGAGGAGTTATTATAGCAGTTTGTTAGATAATGTTGCAACAAAGCCAAACAATTGTTTTATGTTGCGTAATTTTTTCACGCATAAGTTGAAACATATACCGCTTAATTGTTCTATGGGTTGAAACTACACTGTAGCTAACAATGGTGCACATAAAATTATCATCAGCGAGAAAAGAAGGTAGGTTAAATAAATTGTGAACGAACTGTGCTTACCAATGAAATGAGCTGTCGACAAAACGTACCTTGTCGACGAAAATTACCTGTCGGCAAATTGGCTTGTCGATGAAGTGAGATATCGACAAAGTGGCTTTACAAAACGCACCTGTCGACAAAATGGATTGTCGACGAAACGTACTTGTCTACGAAGTGGTGTCGACAATTCCCTACTGGATTATGTTGTTCTAGGTTCAAAATTGTTCCAGAATCAAGGTTTTAGGTGCCGGTGAGGCACGAATTTGCCTGCAACTCTTTTCATTTGCAATTTCTTTCTCGAAGTCCGTTAGCAGGAACTCCAGGACGCTCAAAACAAATCAACAAGATCGTCAGTGGTTCTGCGATGGTCTTCCATAATCAGTTCACAAATTTTGGCGATGTTTTCGTCCGATTGGGAGGTCGAAGGTCGCCCTGAGCAAGGTTGGTCATCAAGTGACAATTGACACCATTCATGAAGCAGGAAAATCACTCGTAAATTTGTGGTTTTGCCCTGAAGGGCTTCCTTGTAAGCTGTTTCAAGCATTACAACTGTTTTCCCAAACAGAAAACAGAATTCCAGAGTCTCAAGTTGTTTCCACTCTTCAGTCATTACAAAAATCGCAGAACAAGCAAGAGTCGCTTAACAAAAGAATATTAGATCACACCTAATGACGCCGGTCGGCAGACTGATGCAGAAGGGTACCCGCAAGAGGCATCTAGCGGCGAAAGCATGTACTACATAGGGTACGCCCATCAGAGAAAAATTCCGGTTTCTTTTGGGTCTACCCTCGTACCTCTGCCAATAGGCAGCAGGTACTTTCACTGAAAATCTGCTTTACAAAAAAGCACACAAAAACTGTACCAAAATGAACTTTATATGAACCTACTGAAAAAATGTGAGTTTTTGTGTGCTCGATGTGTCTTTTTATTGGTTTTGAACACATTAAGTTCACATTTACCGAAGTTCACATTAGCTACAGTTCGTTTCCAGATCACTTGCCACTATTAAGTGAACCTTTTGTGCGTGAATTGGGTATCACCCCAGCAGAAGTTCATATGTTGTGCATTAGAAATATGGTGTAGCTTATAATACTTTCACGAAAAGTTCACATAAATTGCACTAAAAACGTGGTAAAATTGGAACATGTTGTGAACATTTTTTTTTCGAAACATCGATAAAAGTTGAAGTGTACTTTTAGTTTCAGTATTATGTTGTAGCTATAATGTATGAAGGCGTCCTTTCCTGACATGTCTTTTCGGTTCCGCAATAGGTAAGTACCGTGCGTTCAAATCCTGCTGCCGAACGTCCTGATTGAGGTGTCCCAGAGTTTCCTTAAGTTTCACCCCACGAATGCCCGAATAATACCTTAACTCAGTGCTGTAGTCCCAAAATTTTCACAGAGTATAAGTTTATGAATCTTTAAGCTGAGAGCAAATTTTCATTAACTTTTGATTCATGTTTCCATTAAATATAGAGATTAAATAATTTAATTTTGCAAAAACTAAAGCTAAAACTAAAAAGAAACAAAAGAACACGGGAAATGCTTTGATTATATTCCACTGAGGCAATAACAATGAAGATATATGCATAATTTGTTACCTTGACAGAAGGCGACACAAGACTCCTCACATAACTACACTCAAAAAAAATATTGGTGTTTATTGCCACCCCGAAAGGAGTAATAGAACACCTCTACTTCTACACCAATTTAAGTGCTGGGTAACACCAATTGTAGTGTTGGTTAACACCATCCGGGGTGTCCAACACCGTTTCTGGTGTTGACAAACACCTCTACCGGTGTTCAGAAACACCGTTAGGAGTGTTAAAGTGCACCGCTAGAAGTGTTAGGAAACACCAGAAACGGTGTTGGACACCCCGGATGGTGTTAACCGACACTAGAATTGGTGTTACCCAGCACTGGAATTGGTGTAGAGGTAGAGGTGTTCTATTACTCCTTTTGGGGTGGCAATAAACACCAACATTTTTATTTTTCGAGTGTACGGTACCGAACATTTAACAATCAGGTACAATTGAATAATATAAGGCTTATTTATTCTGTCTGTTAGAAAATGTATATATTATGATGGGAACTGCATACATCGAAATCACAAGTCATGTTAAATCCAACTTCTACACAGCTTTCGAAATCATGTCACGATCTCATATAATTCAAAGAGTTGCACAAATACACTAACTAAACTCAGTGGCAGATTCAGAGAGAGGGTACTCGCTCTTCTCAAGGGGTTAAAATATTTTATATCATGAATTAAAAATTTATCTCAGAAAAAAAACCTTAGATTTTCCCGGACAAATCTAATTTATTTAGAAATATTATCTTTTGGGACACTGGCGTCATATTCCATGACAACAACACTTTAGCAATATGAGGGGAGATCATAAAATAAATTTAAAAAATCACTTACATGGAACAATATACACGTGATACTAACCTTCATATTCTGTATACCTTCAATATACCTTGACATTTAATACTTTACAAAAAATCAACTTTGACATTCAACCCCCTTTCCGGTCAGAAAAGCACCATGAAAATAGAACTATTTTTCTCTAAAATTTGAACTTCGGTGATCTTAGTTCTTGAATGGCTGGAGGGTTGCCTATGGTTCCCCTTTTTTACTCACTATGACCAAAACGTTTAGAAAATATAAATATTGGCCAACACTAGGCACATCACTCGTCTGTTGTTCGTTCTTAGGGGGGAAAATATAGAAAATGTCACTGATTTAATCCCCCTCCGCCTCTCTTCACGAAAATCCTGGATCCACCACTGACAAAACTAACAAAAGTTTTTTTCAAGTTAACTGTACATATACGCATTTCTACAGGATGTTTCATGATTAAAGGTAAATAATTGAGGAGGTGATTGTACATGACCAGTACGTAAAAACAAGTCCATATAAACATATATGTTTCAGGCTTCATTGCAGAAACTTACTGAAACGTTGTGCCATGGTGACAAGTTTGACCCACTAGCACTACACAAAATCACTGAGAAAGTGAGATGACGTGTTACAGGACACTAAGGTCATCTCTACAATGCACAAGTGTCAGATCAGGTGTTCGAAAATGACATCATTGACCTCAATAAACTTTCGGGCCCGCACCAGCAATGATTGTGTACATTGGCGCCGTGCCTCCCTTTTGCGACGAAGTTCGTCCGCTGTGACCACAATGCGACCCCGAAGGTCCTCTGGTGTGTTCACCTGACGCGCATACACCTTGCCTTTTAACCAGCCCCAAATCCAGTAATCCATGGGTGACAACTTGAGCGATCGAGGTGGCCATTGAACTGGCCCAAAGCGTCCTATCCACCAGCCTGGGTATTGTGTGCTAAGGAAGCGGGTTACATTGCGCGTCGAATGGCATGGTGCTCCGTACGCTGAACACACTAGAGGACCTTCGGGGTCGCATGGTGGCCGCAGCGGACGAACTTCATCGCAACAGGGAGGCACTGCGCCAATGTATACAATCATTGCTGGTGCGGGCCCGCAAGTGTATTGAGGGTAATGGTGACATTTTCGAACACCTGATCTGACACTTGTGCATTGTAGAGGTGACCTTAGTGTCCTGTAACACGTCATCTCACTTTCGCAGTGATTTTGTGTAGTGCTAGTGGGTCAAACTTGTCACCATGGCACAACATTTCAGTAAGTATATCTCTGCAATGAAGCCTGAAACATATATGTTTATATGGACTTGTTTTTACGTACTGGTCATGTACAATCACCTGCTCAATTATTTCCCTTTAATCCTTAAACATCCTGTATATAATCATTAAAGTAATCAAAAGATGGAGGTGAAATGCTGACGCGCATCACGTATTTGTAGCCTCTCTCCCTTCTCAACATTTTGTATACGGCGTATACTTCCATATACACCTTGACTACAGTCCTGCCTTAACTAAGACACCGGCCGCTTCCCTCCCATACCCTATCCGGTCTGATATAAAGATGGCTAAAGACCTTATAAGTTTCAAAAATATCCTAACCTGTCTTTTATGAAAGTAGAAACAAACCTTTTTTCAAACTTGATTTTAAAAATCAACTTACTCATATGTAGCATACCAGGTGTATGCATAAGTAGTTTCCGGTTTACCTAAGAGATGGCGCCAGCGAAAAGTACGCAGCGTATTCATTTGCCACATACATCATTTTGTTCGTCTGACATTAAACTACAAAAACACACAAGTTGAGTCCGCCAACCACTAGCTACCCTCACCACACCAGTGTTCTACACAATAGGAAAGAAATACTGTGGGAGTATCCGTCCCCAAGTACATGTTGTCAGTGTTGCCAACATTTTCCCAAATGTATCTTATGATGGACAAGGTGTAGAGAGATAGTTACGGTGTCGCTGGAGATGTATTTCCTTAAGAAATAACAGCATCCAATTATCGTATCAAATAAAAAAAAATATATAATCTCATACTTTCAACACTATGGAGCTCTGATCAAAATTCCTCAAAGGAATCTAATCAAAACTTCTTTCAAAAAAACCTCTACATTATACAATCTGTCCTTTCAATTTCTTCCCAAGTGTTGCTCATTTACTATTAGGGACACAACAGAAACTACAAAGAGAATAACATTTCCATTTACTGTTAGGCTAAAACAAAATTCTTGCAGTTAGTTCCGAGGTACTGTTTTTAGCTCATATATATATTTCGTTAAAATGTTGGAAACACCCTATTCTCGAATCTGTGATAATCTATCTAAAAACTTCTTAGTAATTTTAGTCTGACATTGAGTGCCATCTACTGGTAATCTTCATAAAACTAAACAATATTACGCTTTATCACGGTGTTACTTTATCTAATTTCTACATTAAGGCTGAATCGCAGTGGGTTTTCCCGCCTTTTTCGTCTTAGGTCAATAATTTCAAATTCCGTGCAGGTAAACAAAATGTAACTTTCACAGACCAAAGTTCGTTTCGTCCTTCAATACTGAGCAAAATTAGTTTTAATAAAATATTAACAGTAATATTTTAATAATGTCCCAAAAGTGTCTGCACACAATCCTGATGTTACTAGTAGCATTTCTTTCTATTAGTCTGTGAAAGTTAAATTTTGTTTATCTGCACGGAATTTTAAATAATTGACGTGAGACGAAAAAGGCGGGAAAACCCACTGCGATTCAGCCTTAAACGATTATGAATTCGAACTCTTTGAAGGAACAGAATTTTGAACCCTAACGTTTTACAGGTTCAAGACAGAGGTAAATTATTACTCAATACGTAGTATTTAAATCCAAAACGATAAAGAAAATCCTTTCACATCAATGTAAAAAAAATATTGGTAGCTCTATAAGCATGGGCGGCGAAGCCGGAAGGGTGACACCTACTTACTTTATGCTTTTGATTAGTAAATGTAGCGTAGAGGGGATCTCTATGCTAGCTCTATTAAACAATTTAAATCCTTGACAATACAATTCTATCGTTGTGGAACCTATGGCCCATTCCCTCAATCGTAAACGTTGCTCCAATTCGTGTATCGAGTACTACTTCAATTGTGATTTTTGTAAGCCAATAACGTTTACGTCATAATTATCGAGCTATGACGTCATTTATAACGATGCCTCGTTAACTTTAAGCACGTGTAGCAGGGCTCGAAATTAGTGGTGGTCCACTGGCCGACGACCATTAAATATTTCCAAAGGTCAGTAATTTAAAAAATGTCAGTGGTCCTATGGGCCAACGCTTTCTAAAGTTTCAATATATAAATAAACATACTTGTATTTAACGTTTTATCGAAGTGCTTTCTTCCTGTTTTCAAAAACAAAAGAGCATCGTGCTAAAGGTATGACAGTAGTGCACAGTCTTCCTCCACTGCAGACAATAGCAAAGAAATATCTTCATCGCTGCTTTCATTTTTGTCCAAAACGTTCGGGTTAACAGTAGTGCGAACAGACCGTGTTGTATCCATGCTGCAAACTAAATGGCAGGAAAAAAGAAACAAATACCAAGTTACAACTAAAGGCAGCAGATGTCAGCTCATGCTTCAACAAGATTCCTTCCACTCCCAGAAAATTCGGAAGTGTCAACAGATGGCAGTAAAGGTTCGACGTTGACCAGCGACTGTAAAATGACAGGAAAACGTGTGTCGGGATTAACCCGACTCAGAACCTATAGGATAAAAGGGTGAAGCGGTATAATCCCGACAAAGGACTGGAAAGGGTTAACATCTTTTTAAGAAAAGAACTTGAGGTAGGCCTTTTTATGCCTTTGGGGTAAAAATATTGGCCTGAAAGGATCTCTTTCTTTTAATATGAATGAAAGTAAGAATGCGATTTATCCTTATGTTGTGGCTGATTCCAATGTAATCAGCTTTTTTAATTCATTGAAGGAATTTTCCTTTCAGCAATTGGAATACAAGAGAAAGTATTAAAATGTTTATTTTTGGTACCCAAGTCGTCGTAATTATATTTCATGTACTCTAACAATGTTTAACATTCAAACCAACAATTAAATTATTATTCTCAACAAATAGGAAAAAATTCAATTAATCTACTACTTTTAATATGCTATGGAAACTTGTGCAAGTTATTCCCCTTTAGGTATTCAAGAAATTTAACAGTGCTTTACATCAAACAAATAGCAACTGAAGCCGATAAATTATGTAACTTTTTCAAGGCAATATCTTCAACTGAATACGGCTCCTTGACCACCTGTATGCTACATCTATGAACGAACTACTTTGTAAGTATTTTAGACTACTTCTTGTAGCAGGTAGCTTATTTAGTTTAAAGGAAATATAAAGACTAGATGATAATGTCAGGGTTGCCACTCATTTGCCACGATCAAATCCCCTGACTTTTCCAGGTCACTACTCAGAAATTTCCAGGTACCCCATTTTGTATATATGTCATAATTCAATGGGAAAATAAAGACCATAGTTGCATGAAAATAAAGATACATCAAAATATTTCACTGTATTCTTTTCTTAAATTGCTTCATGGTTGGCACATTAGCCTCCAAGAAATTTCAAAAACGATCTAACATTAAATGCCTGCTGTAGCTAAATGAACTTCAAACAATAAGCTATCATATCCCCTGACTTTTCCAGGTTTTCAGACATTTTTAATGAAATTCTCTGACTTTTCCAAGACCTTTTAGTGCTAAGCAGGATTCCCTGACTATTCCAGGTGAGTGTGAACCCTGTAATGTTAGCTTTAATTGGTAAACCTAATTGTTAACACCAGAATCACGCTTCTCCAACACACAGAATACTTATATTTATGGGATATGCAAAACTATTTATAAGTATTCCTTGGGAATGATACCTGTTCCATACCGCAAGTATTTTTTTTATCATAGTTATGCATATTTTTAATTTGAAGAGATTGCGAAGAATAAGATTTTTTTTTTTTTTTTTTTTAAAGCATCACTAGTTGGAACGAGTACTGGATGTGTCATCTATATTCGACCTGAAAGAAAAATGTTTCTTACCTTTACTTCTTAGTTCTGGAAACTTAGCCACTTTGATACTCAACTGGCGATTCTCCGCACCTCTGCGGGTCGCGGTACTTTCTATTAAGGTACTCTAAACCTTCATCAAATAAAAGAGGAATTCTAATCCTATTTTCTACTCTACTGTATCTGAATAATGTAACAGAGATTTCAAGTTGAAACAGAATCGGATTTATTTTCAATTCTCGTTCTTTCCTTGTTTTCTTTTCTTTAGAATTGCAGTCTAACAATAAAACCTAACAAATTCTTCCATGGAGATAATTTGTATCATGGTAAGGAAGGAACAGAAATATGCTACCAATATCACTCTTCAAAAATAAACATACTTGTGTATACACACAAGAATGTAAATTACCTTTAGGCCCGCAGGGCCACCGGGTCAGGATTTCTGGCCATAGAAGGCCACTTTCATCCTTGGAATAAAATCTTGTGGGAGTCTAAATTACTTATGATTGTGAAGGGGGGGGGGAACCGGAGCCTGCCCCGGACACACAGCCCACACCAAACAAACAACCAGATATCCTCTATTTTTTTTTTTCAAATAGTCCCTTTAAACTGTTAAGCGACCCACCCGAAACCGCACGGCTAAGTTATTTTAGTAATAATAATTAGGCTGGACA
>JAGDQP010006759.1:59163-70620 GCA_022664845.1 Lepisma saccharinum | reverse complement strand
GCTAAGATCAAGAAATGTAGCTGGGAGAAACTCCCCTACCCGGCGCTTTCACCAGATCTTGCACCAACAGACTAATGTCTTTTTCACAGCCTGCAAAACTACGATCAGTGACCCAGTTCTTTGCCTCGAAAACCGGTGACTTTTTTCAGCGGGGGATTCAACAACTGGTTAACAGATGGCAGAGTGTTGTGGAGTCCGATAGAGACTATGTTCTAAAGTTAAAAAAACTCCATATACAATACTGCTCCACCCTACTGTCCACGTATCCAGCGTAGCGAAAATTATCTTGGAAGTAAATAAAATTCTTTTTAACAATAATTACTAATTGTATTAATGTATCAAGACATATTATGTTGTTTTGTTTAATTTACTTAAAGTGTTTTGTGTGAACAAAAGTAGTCTGTAATACCTTCTTGTTCAGTGTAAAACATGTTTTCCACAAGTAGACTACTGTAGTTTAATTAAAATTGCTCATTGTACAACTAAGTATTTAATACCATTATTTTATTATTAATAATATTATAATTATTAAACCATATTTTATAAATAACCACATTAGCAGAGTTCAATAATTATTATCCTTATTACTATTATTATTATTAAATGTTGAAAGGACAGAACGTATTAATTTTCCATAATGTGAAGTTGGGAACGGCAAATTGGCGGGAGGGTTGAGAAGGAAGGGGGCCTTGGAAGTCTGGAACCTAGGGCGCCTAGGGGCATGAATACGGAACTGCTTATAACGGGAACTTCTTGAAAGTTTTAATTTTTGAAAATGCATAGAACTTACTTTTTTCATGTTTAATTTTTGTGAGTGGTGGATAAACAAAGTCGGTAAAACCAAACAAACCTAGGAAATGTACTACTTTATGAATAAGTAAACCAGCAGAATAGATCGATCGACAATTCATAAATGTGTGTAAAATAAATCTGTCTAATGAGTAGGATATAGTCTCCGAGCACACACTTTAAGTGCACTTCTTATATCATTATATTTTCTTCGAACACGGAGCATAATAATTACACTTTATCTGGTCAGACGATAAATGTTTCTTCTTGTTCTTTGTTGATAATCCAAATCTTCTTCAAAGAACTCAATGGACTGGGACGAAGTGGCGCTTATGTTGCAACTGAAACTTTTGAAGATGTTTCTTTTTTTTATCACTGTTCTGTAATTAGCATATTTTTTTCATAAGTGTTTGAACAGCAGATCTTAATTACATACTTTCTATTTATGTACTGCTGCAACTTACAAGGCAGTGTTCGATTTGTAGCGGGGATTGTTGGTATTTTCCCGTCTCTGCAGGAATCTTCTCTGAATCTGTTTTCCAAAACATCCCTCAAGCCTGGGATATAAATAAATATAAAATACAATATTCTATCCATGCTGGGCTGATAGTGGAATGGGGCGAGAGCGCTAAGGTATTTCGGCCACGATATCCATGTGCAGTTCAAAAGACGGTGTATAAACATGACCAGAGCTGAAATGGGTCACTAAGTCGAATGTCGGATCTTTTGAAACGGGTCTCCGGTTCTAGGCTTCAGACCCAGCCTAACCCGGTGACCCGATTTAGACCCGGTAGCCCGGAGAACAAAGCAAGATTTTTAATTATACTCTTGCGTTTGAATAGTGTTTCTTTCAGGGGTGACCAGGACCGTAGACGCTATCCCCAGAGCTCGAAAACTACGGCTTCGAAATTCCGATTCCGAGACCGGGTCACCAAAAGTCACTCGATTTTAGCCCTGGTCATGACTGGCTAATGGTGGTGAATCATGTAGGTCATGTACATTTTCTAGAAAAAAAAGTTTTTCTAAAGGACATAGATTCTCCCAGATAAATTTCAAGGTAGGTTTTGATACGATTTCATTGGCTGTTTCCTTGTAACAGTGTTCAATTTCCAGAGATAAAACTTTTCCCGTAACGTATTGAATTATTTTTTGAATAATTAATTTCATTTTTGCTTGACCCTCTTCTTCTTCATCATCTTCTTCTTCTTATAATTATCATTATTATTATTATTTGAACGTAATGTGTAACTTTTTCAATTGAATACTGAAATGAATTCGAAGGTTCTCGTCAATGATAAGGAACTGTACTTTGAGTTCCGTTTTTTATCAACCTCTCCATAACCGAATGTAGTAAAATACCAAAAATAAAAGGGAAATTCATTATGGAAACCTGCAATAAGGTAAAGAGCGAACGTCAATGCATTTGTATTTTTTTTTAACCCACTGCAAGGAAGCCGGAAAAAACTAAACGACCGAAATTCGGTGGTCAGTCGTTTGGTTGATGGGGAAGGAAAGAAATGGGAGAAGTGCCCCTAAGCTGTCTGTACGTCTTGCAAGATCCCTTCTGTTCTTTCAAACCACAAATCAGCGTTGCCAGGTTCGGAATTGAAATTATCTTTAGAAATACAAAAATATCTGGAGAAATGTCTGCAAACTTTTTTTTTAAACTACTCTAACCACTGATTAGGAAATGGATAATTTCTGAAACTCAGAAAGTTTTAGGAGAGATAGAAACAAGAAAATAGTTGTTTTGCTTCAGAGAAGGGTCTAAAATAAAGAAAAAAAATGAACTTTGAGGCTATGTTTCATCGTTTCAGAAAAAAGATTCACAATTGATGTTTGACTGCTATTTATAGTGTGCATGACCTTATGTGAGCTTACATCTTTTTGTTCCTCTCCTGTTAGTCATTCTGTGCTCTTCCCAGATTTTCAGTTTCCAATGACTTTGTCACAACTCCCCAAAGGTAGGAAGCGGTCACTTTACAACCACACTGGAAAAGTAGACAAGAGTGGACGAAGGGAGGGGTGGAAGAAAAGGAAAATGCACCGCAACCTCTCTCTCTCCAGGCGACTGGTATACAGACAGAATTATTGAATTAGAAAAAACAAAGAACTGGTGGTTCCTGATCCTGATAAAGTTAAATGTTTTCTTAGTGGAACGGATGATTTTCAAGCTTAAATTCAGTTGTGGATACAATATTGAAAAATCTGTAGATCATACAAAAAATCTGATTTTCCGTATTCCATTGAAAACTCTGTAGACTTGACAATGCTGAAATGATTCTTGTGGACCCTTCTTGGAAGATGACAAGGAACCAAGCCATGAAAACCTTACGCAAGCAAGATTTCGACTTTGTAATAGAGCTATCTGGATGTCGGCTGATGGCAAAAACGAAACTCGAAACTGTATCCCCTCTTCTTAAAACGTGAACCACAATTTTGTAAGACGGAAAGTTTCTATAAACGGAAATTTGCTACAAAATTATTAAAGTTAATTATTTGTCTAACATTTTTTTTAATCTAGCCATGTTCAGTTCTACGTGTCCAACGAATAACAATGGATTCTTCATAGAAAACAACAATGTAACTTGATTAAATGAACTCTCCGAGCATATGCAGACTTCTGAAAGACGTTACAACATTTTGGATAAAATGAAGACTTTCTATTGAAAACCTTTCATATGTAAACTTTATATAAAGAAACTATAAACAACGTGTCGGGAACAATATCAGTTTTGTAAAATTTTCACCTTATTTTTTTTTAATCTTGGGAGTGCCAACAACTGGACCGTGTCAATTTAAGGAACGTTTACCCTTACCCAAGAAATAACATGGGGAGGTCCCGATTTGTGAAGCTAGTTTGGGAACAGACTTCACGTGGTTGCATCTTTCGGATAATGTAAAATTTAATACTAGATAATTCTTACAGCTAGATTAAAAACAAATGTCTGTGTGAATTATTTAGCTAAACTATTGTCATAAATCTAATAAAAATTTACAACGCAGTTAGCTACGTCATTATTGCACCCATAAGTTTATTTTAGCACAATCAAGCAAGCACTAACACACATAAAACTTCCAAGTAATACTTGTATAGTTATCTATACAGCAAAGCAGAATTATTTATATTTAATACATGTTATTATATTTCTAAACAGTTTGATGACACTTTATACAAGGCGACCAAAAAAAGTTACAATTCACTTTTTAATATGCTTCAAACTGTCCAGAAATCTATTTACATTCTTCTGCGCTCTGTTCAAAGAGATTGTATTTTTTAATTTGGCCAGATCAAGGTCCGACACACCCATATCTTCCATGCGCTTGAACAGTGATTTCGGTGTGTCTTGTTTCTTGGCGGTCGTGGGGCCTTGTCGGCGTGCCACCGGATTCGGAGGAGTCAGTGGAGCACGATAATACTTGCCATGTCTCAGGAGACAATCAAGAGCTATGGGAGGCGGATTCAAGTTGTTTCTATGTGGAGTAGCAGCTCTTGGTGGGTGTACGCAGCTTCTTCTTAAAGGCGTAGTTTCTGGTCGAGGAGGCGTTCTCAGAGATGCTCTTTTATTTTCGAAACGTGGAGATTTCTTAATAAGGGAGGATTTTGTTTCACTGATAATACTTCGAGTGATGTGTGGGTAGACGAGATATCCAGGAGGTGGTTGTAGTTGCTCAGCGTCGGAAACTTTCCTCAATTCATCCACCGTGGATCTTCTCCATTTCTCCATACAAGCATCGCAGCTCATCCGTGTACAATGTGATTTGCTGAGTCTTTCAACTGTGTCCATTATGGAGTTTTCTCTCGGACTTTCAGTGCCTGACACTACTGTATTTTCCTTGTTTTTCAAACGTCGACCTTCTCTTCTTGTTTTTCGAGCAACCTTAGCTATTATATCATTGTAATCTTCAAAATCGAATAATCCTTCTTTGGCATCTAATTTCGTTATTGCTCCCCACCCTAGGTTCCGCCGTACTTTGTCATAAACCTCTTTATAAAGGTTTTGAGGAATGTCATCAGTTGATGTTCCTAAACTAAAATTCCTTTCCATTCCAGGAAGCCCCGCATATACATACGATTTACGGTCTTTATCTTCTTGTTCCTCCAAATACGTGTACGTTTCACCATATGCAGATTTACCAGTCAAAGAGTGCAAAAATTCTATGATATCGTCTCGTCTGAGGATGTTTCTTAAAATATTTGGGTCTGAGTACATTTTGCGAAACTCATTTAGTTTTTCAGAGCCTATGTCTGACAGAATTTGTATTAAGTTTTTGAGCAAAAATTTTAGTTGTACACCGGACCTGTATGGAACTGCTTTAGCAGTTGCAGTCAACAATTTTTCACCTGGACTTTCTTTGATGTTCAGTTTTCTTATTATGGTCCTTACATCGTCTTTCTCCCCTACTTTGTCACTAACGCCACATGAGCAATCAAATGACCCAGAAAGTGACCTTAAGTCTTTCGAAACATTTCCCAACTTCGCTGGGTCTTCTTTGGTATTCTTCAAATCCTTTGTCTCACGATTACGAGTTCTAAATTTAGACTTTGAATCTACAGTAGGGTCGGATATTTTATTTGCCAAATGTTGTAGACATACAATTTTGTTGAGGTCCAATTGTCCATTGACAAAGAATAGCTCGTCGATAATCTAAAAAATAAATAGTGTATATCAACAGATCTGATTAAATCGAAACAATTTGTGACAAAGTTTAAGATCTAAAATAATAATATGACTTCGTTCACAGTTATGTTCTCAACTTTAAAATTCTTCGTAAGGGAAATCGGGGAATATGCCACGAAACTTGTGAAAATGATTCACGCGATCCAACAACAGGAGATCGCTTGCGTATGTATGTATTAAAATGCATACAGGCGGCTAAAGAAGACGTGTACTAAATTTCATGGCAATCAAAGTGGACGCCTTAAGTATGGAACTCTATTTACACGGCAGTCAAAGTTCTAAGATTCCTTGAAATTTCTTGTGATTATTTAATATTTTTTGTTTACTTAAAATTTTTAAAAATATTTTAAGATTACTTAAAGTTTCTTCTGGTTACTTAACATTTGTTGGATTATTTAAGGTTCGTAAGGGTTCCCTAAGATTCCTTGAGATATCTTAAGGCAACCTATAAGCTTTCTAAGTTTTCTTTAGATGAATTAAGGTTCCTTAAGGATTCTTAAAATTCCTAACCTACGATAAATTAACAAACCACGTCAAACCTAACCTACCGAAGCTGAACTGAAAAGAACCAAAGCTAATCTAACCTAACCGTACCGAACTGAACAGAACTTACTCTACCCTAATCTAACCTGAACTTACCATGCCTAATTTAGCCTAAACAAACACAAACGAAGCAAATCTAATGTCACCTAACATAACCTTGTCAAACATGTATACAATTTTCTAATATTCTTTTGTTACTTGGTAAGGAATCCTAAAGGCTCTTAAGAAACGGTAACTAACTATATGTAACGTACAGAAATGTTATAGAGTGCGTTAAAAGATCTTATAGTGTCTTTAGGAATCATAGATCTTAAGGGAGCTTAATGTTTTTAGGGAAGGTTAAGGAATCCAAAGAAACGTTAAGGAAACAAAAAAACTTTAGTAATATTCAAGCGTTAACCTAATAACATAAGCCTTAACCAAGTCTTCAGGAATCTAAAGTAATCCCATGGAATAATAAGGAAACTTAAGTACATTAAGTAATTATAGGTAACTTGAAAGAAATACAAAGGAATCTTAAAGAATTTTGAATACTTTAAAGATTCTTAAGAAGGTTTCTTAAACAATGTTAAAGAACGTTAAAGCATCTCAAAGTGTCTTAAAGAAACTTAAGAAACCATTGCGGACTGTTAAAAAATCCTTAAGGAATCTTAATGTATCTTAAGGAGTTTTAAAGAGTTTTGGGTAATATTAAGGAATCTTTAAAGAACCTGATGTAATCTTAAGAAATATTGATTACGAAGAAGTCTTAATGAAAATACGGAACTTTGAATAACGATCTGTAATTATAAGGAATCATAAGAAACTTTATGTGTTTTAATTAGTCTTAAGAAATCGGGAGGCTTTAAAAGAATATTTAAGAAGTTATTAAGGGAACATTAAAGAATATTAACTAATATTATGAAATACTAAATATATATTCAGTATTTTATCTCTCAGGAAATCTTAATGAATTTTAAATAACGTAAACGATTCTTTAATCCATAAAGAATTTCAAGTATCTTTAAACAATCCTGGAAAATATTTAGTAAGCTTAAGAAAAATTAAGTACCGGTAATCTTAAGATTTCTACATTAATCTTAGAGTCTTATGAAATGCCAAAGAATTTTATGGCACTAGAAAGATCTGAATATATTTTATGGTACCTTATAGATCACTAAGAAATTTTAATGAATTCAATTAATTATGTAAGGAATTTAAACAATACTAAGAACGGTAAGAAGTCTTAAGAAAAGTTGGTTATATAAGGTTACATTAGGCAATATGAGTGTATTTGGTTTAGGTTAGGTTAAAAAAGTTTTAGCAAGAAAATTTAGAGATATAGTTTTTTTTAACAACTTCAAACACATTCAAAATAATATTCATGTTTCTAGGAAATTTAATATTTCAAACCATATTCTAATAAGCATTTTATAATTTTCTTCAAATTTTAAGTGGTAGTTTTATCAAAAGAATTTAAAAAATAGATACATTAAAAATACTTGCGATATTTCAAATATTTTAAAAATATAGGTTTCAAAAGTACTGAGCTAACTTTCTAAAACAAAGTTAATATATTTTCTAACATTCCGTGGGAATCTTTCAGGTTGCTTACGATTACTCGCATCATTTCTCGTTTCCTCCCTGAGTTCAGAAAACGAGATAACTAAGTTCACAAGAATGGCTTGTTCTTGATATTTCTCAGATTATTCTTTGCTTAAAAAATTTAAAGTATCATCATTTGCCCAGTTCAAACACTTCAATCTTGGCACAGTAGTCAAGAATCATCCTCCCCTTCCATTCTTTAGCAGTAGGTAACTTTTCCGGGCCGTATTTTGTTTCTACAATCGATATCTTAGAGCAATCTTGAAGTTAGTTTTGAGGTTACATGTAAGCGTTTCTTGTCCCTTCGATTCTTTTAAAACTACAGCAATGAAACTCTTCAGATCAAAATTACAAAGGTTAAAAAACCATTATGATAATCTGCCTAGAAAGGAATTTTATTTATACAGGTAATACAGTTCAATGGCCGAAAAGCATGGGGAATCCTTGGACCCAAGTACCTGGAAATAATGGAATTTGACTTAGTCTTAAGATATATTGAGGGATTTTAAAGAAGAGGCGTATTCACTGATTTTTCAGGAGGAAATGAATCCTTGAGATTACATACGTTTTAAAAAAAAAATCCATATAGTTCCTTAAAATTACATACGTTTCTTTAAGATTCCTTGTTTTCTAGGTTCTTTAAGATTCCTTATGGTTCCTTGGGATTCTGAAGACTTCTTATTTTAAAAAAACTCCTTGTGATTTCTTGAGATTACACACGGAGCTTTGAGATTCCTTAAGACTAAGTAAATTTCTTCAAGACTCCTTATGATTCCTCGAGCTTACGTAACGTAGTTTAAGATTCTTTATGCTTAGACTACCTTATTTAGGCCTACCATTTTCTTAAAGGAAACAGATTAACACAACACGATTTCCAACATATTCTTTTAGCATAAAACGGGTATGTAATTATGGTTGTCCTCTAACCTCAAAAGTCCCTGTCGCCTCCTTGTTTGCATTAGGATTGGATTCTTCATTGATTTTCTGCCAATACTTTGAAGATTTTGCAGACGAAGTGCTGGTCCTAAAACAGAGAAAAGATTTGGAAATATGTTAGTCAAATAGAAATTAAACACTTATTGCTAACGTATAGAACTCACCTAACCTAACTTTAACTGTTTTGAACGATCCGGAGATTAAAGATCAGCCAAGAATGAAAGACAGTAACAATTACTAATATAACAGAACGTTAAGGAGCAACAATGTAGCCTAACCATACTGTCCCTTAGTTCGTTTGCGCTAAAATTGATGGGTTTTTACTTAAGAGCACGAAATTTTAAATACTGCCGTTTAGTGCCTCTGGTAGAAAGAACCAGCGATTCAAGGTAGTCATCAGAGTCATCTAGCGGCAGGATTCAAAATCACGTGCTCCTTTGCGCAGACGAAAATAGGTAGGCGAGATAAGTATATCTTATTATTTAGTCTGTGATTGCATTTTTGTTGTTGTTGAGAAAACAACATTGAACAACAGAGAATAATGAATATGATTTAGGTTGTATGATCTACTGTTACATTACTACAATGTGACAATTCAGAAAAAAACATCCTTTTCTCCAAAAAGAACATCTAATTTACATACTGTTTTCTGATATAGTAAAATGTCCGTAAACCGCTGATTCTGGCTACTGATTGACTCCAAGCGATATCGTTTCAAATAGAAATGTGTAACAAGGCTCTTACCGTTTTTTAAATTATCGTTTATATGTTAACAGAAGCATAAGAATTTCTTGAAATATGACAACACTATTGAAACAAATTAGTTAACGCGCGTGTCAAAGCTATTGGCAATTTGTACGTGGTTTAGTTAAAGCGTTGATCATCCATTGTTTCTCGTGATGTCACAAGGTTAAAATGACACACAATACCCCAAGGGTAAAATGGTATAGTATGTGGTAACGTGAATGTGAAAGTTATCTCGAAAAGCAAAATAGTTTGTGTGTGATGATGTATATAGGTGTATATTACACTAGAGAATAATTGAACACCTGAATTGAAAAACATCTCAAGTCCACCAGAATATAGTGTATGTTTCAGGAGGAACGATAACAGTCGTCGTATGTTATCCTATTCAGCAGAAATTATTTCGTGTTAAAAAAGGGTTCCTGTTGTGGGATTAGGATGTAATATTTATGCAAGTGGATAGCTCTTGGAACATAGATACTGACGAACAGAAAAAAAATGCAAATACTTTCTAAAAATGTTTTATTCAATTTTTCTCAAATTTTCACATGTTTTCCAAAAACAGAACTCATTTTCAATATTGGCACATTACATTGTCTTGTTTACTTTATAATAATGTGTAGAGACTATATAGGCAACGTTTGCAAATATATATAAAGTTAATAAATACAGACGGTTGATTAAGTTAAGATGGGATGATTTGGCGATGGTTCTGTTCCTCCCCAGGAGTACATAGCCATAGCGTTGTAGACACGATGGAGAAGTTCATGTTGGTAGAGTGTGATGTTTCTACGTTCCCGCTATGACATAGGAAGTTCCTGATATATAGCAGGGGCACATAGCTGGATTTTCCAAAGAAAGGTACAGTATCTCAAGTATAGTGCAGCGGTATAAACGCAAAGGACTTAACCACGCAGATATGTCCCAATCGACACTACTGCGCGCAATTCATAACAATTTGTCTTTCGAACTCCGTCATAAAGCACATGGATACTTCTTGAAGAAATGCCATATCAAGGAATGGGTCACCAACGCCAGAAAATGCACGAGAGCTACCTTGCGTGGGATAAGTGGCAGTAGGTGTTTACAGTAGGCCCTTATCTATCTAAATGACACCAACAAACCTCGCGCAATTTTCTATCCGCCGAAAGGACACAGTCGTTTTCCAACTTTTCATCCAGCAAGCCCGTGAAAAGTTTTCGAAAGGTTCAAGGTAGTTGCCGGTTTCTGTGCCCGTGGCAATCTCACGATTTTCCGAGTGGGAAAAACGAGAAAATCAGTGCGTAGTCTTTCCAGGAGAATGCCAAGTACCACATCTGCGATGAAGACATTCATTATTTGTATTAGGCGGAGTAATCTCACATCTGGATACACATGGATAAGGCGTTCAGCCATATAGCTCGATCTTCTGTCACTACAGCAGAAAGGAAGCTCAGATGGGCATCCGTGTCATCAAGTTTTCGTCAGTCCCCGGATGTATCCCCTATGGACTTTTGCACCATTAGTATCTTGCAGTCAACGTCCCACCACTGTTGAGAGTCTTTGGAAGATACGTAAACATGTCTGGGACGACATTCCGCTTGCGCACTTACGTCGAACCCTTCTACAGTGGAAGTTGTGATAGTTCGAGCCATAGTTCAGGCCAGCGGCTGTCACACTGAACATCATCGCTGATGGCGGAAGGCGATTTCACTGTAAACAAGAAATGTAAAGTCGTTCCATCTTAACTAAATCAACCTTCTGTAATTGCTTGTAGTATGATAAATAAATATTGTGACTATTTTGGAATAATATGTCATTTTAGCCACCCGGTAAAATAAAGGATAACACGTTACAGTGTCGACACTACATTAGCATCTCTGAGCAAGACGCTGGTATGATGTCGAAATTATATTTTTATCCAGTAATTTGTGTGTTTTGGTAATACAAATACACGGCGTAACCGTTGTTATCTTCAAAGTAGATTTCATGACAATATGGCCTTGTATCCATCTTGAATAAAGAAAAACAAAGCTTTCTGACAAGGCTGAATTCTTTAATAACAAAAATAGCTTCAAACGTAACGGTTTTGGAAGTATACCACTTCCTTCCTCAGTGTTGTCTGAGGAAGGAAGTCGTGTACTTCCAAAACCGTTACGTTTGAAGCTATTTTTGTTATGAAAGAATTCAGCCTTGTCAG
>JAGDQP010006759.1:28726-59063 GCA_022664845.1 Lepisma saccharinum | reverse complement strand
TATATGGTAAGGCTATTCTAAATGGTGTTAGATACAGCTAGCAATCTCGCTTCTTGTACTTTAAACTCGGTTTGAAGATTATAGTAATTAAATGAGTTCTGATGCCCTCTGATTCTGCAAATGGTATTGGTCCTCATATCTTATTTTAGTATGTGGGAGTATGCATTACGTATTCATTAACGGTGTACGTAGAAGCCATTTGAATGTGTGATTCTGAGGTATCTAGTGCCTGGATGGCAAATGGAGAATTAGTAAAAATCCAAGGAAATATTCAGGACTATTGATTCCTAGAAATAAATTAACAATTCTATCACACGATTTACAACTAAATTATTCACGTCGTCCAAATCGTTAAGTTGCGCAACTAATACTCAACCTAAGGCACGTAGGAAGAATGCAAATATCCTAGACATAATGTTAGTAATCTAGGGAAGTTGTTATAATTACGTTGCAAAACGTCATAATGTTAGTGACTTAGATGCAAATAAAAAGGCGTATAACTACAATATGGTGTACGTAAAGCAATCTAGGTTCTCGAGTTAGGTGCTTATTCAAAGATCCTGGCATAATGCTGGGTCTCTTTATTATACGTCGGGCGTTCTATTTGGAACTATAACGAGCAGTCACAGGTGGTGTCTGTTAAAGGTGACGTGAATCGAGTATAATAAAAATATCTAACTTGGGTTTTTCTAACCCGTCGTCCTTCGCTATCGCTCACTCGACATACTTTGTGAATTTTGTAACAAAGCATCAATGGTGTTATGGAAATAAACGTCACTATGGTGTAACTTTACTATGATTCCGATTCATGAACGTGTGAATTATTTTGTTCGGAAAAATCACGCCCGACCTAAACAAATACCTAATGCAGTTTATCAACTGCTAATATAACTAACATAACCTAATCTTCTCGACTTTGGATGGTTCTGTGAAATTAATGCTCCAATTGCGCCTCAAGAATAATTGCACAAGTTATAGTCAATCCGGACGAATTTCTACCACCAAATATTTTTATATATCTTATTAAACCATCAAATTAAACCTAATACTTACTTTAGCTTTGCCTAAAGCGTATCCCCAACAAGGGTGGACGTTAGATACCGGTATTCCCTAGCTTTTCTACAGCTCCCTCTCGGCAGTTTGTTGTATGTACAAGGGTGATCAAGTACTAACTGTCAATATAAACAAAGATGAAACTTTCAACTTCAGGATGAAAAAAAAAAAGAGTAGCGAGGTTTTATTATTATTATTTGCCAGATTGGAATTGTTTGAAAAATTAAGGGCTCTTCTTTAGTACACGTCAGGCGTTCCATTTGGAAGCATCAATGGAGCAGTCACAGGTGGTGTCTGTTAAAGGCGATTTGAATCATGCATAATGAAAAAGATATCGAACCTAGCTTTTTTTAACCCGTCGTCATTCGCTATCGCACACTGAATATATATTTCGCGATTTTTGTAGCAAAAATTCGATGGTGATATGGAAATAAACAAGTCACTATGACGTAACATTACCATGATTCAGATTCATGAACCTGTGCCTTATTTCGTTCGGAAAAGTCACGCCCGACGTAAGCTAAAGTAATACCCCTTTATGATTCGTTCAAATCTCTGCATGGAGCGAACTATAGAAGTACCGATATCTTGAACCGACAACGTAAATGTGTAGGGAACTGGTCCACTCTATGCATTACTGATTGATTTTAGGTTATTTTACGTCATCAGAAATAGTACAAAAATGTTATTTCTCACACAATGAAGGCTATTTCTTTTTCTCATCGACCTATGTACAAAAAATAAACGTTCTTAATGCAATAGTATGTGCCGGACCAGTTATCTACACCCTTGTATCTATTATTACTTTTGAAATTATTTTCTGCAAATTACGGTACATTTTCCTGAAGCTGCAGCGTTTGATTTATGTTGTACTCTCTTCTTGGCAAGGTTCAATAGCTGAAGTTAAACCAAATAACTATTCTAAACACACCCCACGACGTTCTATCAAAATATGAGATGTGATTATTTCTCCATCTTATATTGACGTTTATTTCATTCCTGTTATCATGTTGGGCGCACTATGGGTGAAGGGACTTGTCTTCAGACACCAAAAGAAACCTACACTTATGCAAAAATGACTACTAAAAATATATTGAAGAGACTGCAGGCCTAATATTGCAAAGTCTTTAACTTTCCTACTTTGCGGAACCCGTCAGTCTTTTTCTTAAAATCCTTTTACCTTCTCGTAAAATTTTAACCTCATTTCTAAAATTTTGAACCGAATTCATAAAAATAAGTTGTTCTCAATATAGCCGCAAATATTTTCATGAAGGCCTACAAAGTAGTTGCATTCTTCGTTTAGGATTTGTATAAGTAGTCAATAGAAGAGGTTGCTCATGTATAGGCCATGGGCCAGAATAGGTGGAAGGACCCTCTCCCTCCCCGTCGGAAATTTTGAACACATAAATATTATTAAAGTACATGTCCAAAGAAATATTTTTCCGGTTGTTTGCCCCAAAAAAACTTGATCGTTAACTTGTGGTGACGTCATCAATATGACGCGCGAAAACGCCGACTAAGGGCTGATATTCAAACACGCTTACGTTGCTTTGCTTGCGTTTTGGATGAATAGCCAATTGAAACACGTGTTACACATAATAAAACTACACCACGAAACACCAGGGGGCTCATTAAATATCGACTTGCGTGAACACAAGGAAAAGTTTGCAATTTGTTTGCAAGAAACGGTATTAAATATCAACTTGCTGGACTTTGGCAGTGACGTCACGTTCAGCAAACGGATTTTAAAGACGAAAACTTGCGCCCACAAAACTCTGGTCGCAAATCAGTTACTGACTGCCTTCGAAAAATATATTAGTATGAAGCTAAAATTAACTGGTGAAAATATTATAAACGGAACGGAGTGCTATTTGGCATGATTAAATAATAATTTCAATGTCCTTCCCACTCACAGTAGAAGTAGGAGACACTATTCAATTAGGATATGAACTCTAATAAGTACCTTATACATGTTAATGTTACGTAACTGGCTTTATTTATATATTAGGACTAATGTTTGTGAAGTGAGCACATGCATTTAATGAATTTAAATGAAATATTCAGGAGAACGTTCCTGTTTATTTTTTGTAGTAAGAATATGGACATTAAATACAAACGTGTAATTTTAATCTGCACGCAGTTTGAAAACACGTACCATGAAGAATGTATTTGTACTAATAGCGTACCGGTACCTTTGTACATTGTGTGGGAATTGACTTTTTGAAACTATGTCATTAAATGGCCTTTCGTCTATGTTCAGATAGCATCTGAAACAATTTGTGTGTATTTCAGGTCATTTAGAACCACATAGTATTGTTTGTGAAAAAAAAATTAAAAATGAAATGCGTAACATTAACATGTATCAAGTACCTACAGAATTTGAGTGTATTCCCAGAGTATCTTCACGATAAGTGATATACTATATTAGATACTTCCGTAATATGGCGTTCTGTGTTATTGAAAAGTTGTTACTTTCATTATTTCAAGTGCGTAGAATGCAGAGTGTGATATAAAAGCAAGGGGTGATGTGAATGCAAGGACGCATACGCCCTTCTACATTGCGTCCTTACACTCATATTATCCATTGATTTTGCACCACATTCTGCATTCTACGAACCCGAAATGAGGAAGTCACTGTGAAATATATTCGACGCCATAAAACACGAGTACTTAATTGTTAGAATTATTTCGTGATTAACTCAGCAAGTTTTGTTACCCCTAGCAGTGAGTCATTTGAGTGATTCAAAATATTGTCTTGTTATATATATATATATATATATATATATATATAACTAGTTCCTTCGATATACTGTCCGTAATTTTTGTAACAATTCCGAATCAGTTTGAGCTGACTTCATGCCATGAAGTTCATGGAGAGATTGAACTATTTAATCGGAATCGATTGACGCTCGAGTTTTAAAACAATTAATCATATTGGGGTGTTGATCACTTGTAAGATCACTTAAATGAGTGGTTACGATAACTGTTTTAAGTTTAGGTTCAGTTCCGTTTCAAAATAGCAAACCGAATTTCTTTTATAAACGGAATTTAATATGTTGTTATCTGAAATTCTAGCCTCTTATACATAGTGTTTCTGATATAATCTTTACCGTACAGGTACCGAAACGGTGTACAAATTAAAGTTGAACCGAGAAGAGAAAGGGGATATTGCTCATGTAGAGCGAATATATAAATACAAAGGTTGACTTTTTAACAGGAGAAAACGTAATTGTATGTATTTGAAGGGCAGCGGAACTTTTATGTTTGTGGTTGATAAATTGGAAAAAGTTTTAATAACCTTTGGTTTAGTAGCTAGTATTCCCTCAGGAAGGAACTTAAGATACTCCTCTAGACCCTACAATGGCCTACGCTAACCTAACATATTATATTAAGTTATAAACCGAGTAAATAATATATCTTCAGATAAGCTAAAACTACTCTAATGTAAATCACTTTACATATTCTTACCAATCGATTCAGTCTGAGGAGTATCTAACTAAATATCGATCACCGTCACATTTTCAATTGTTTTTAAAATGCTGTAAATCTGCATTATAATGCTACGTAAGAACATCTTTATTAAAACACTAACATAATTAAGAAACATCATTAAAAACAGACGCCATTTCCTTGTTTACACCACGTGAGAGCGTTAGAAGTGTCTGATTGGCTGCCAGTTTGTATCGAAAGTTTGTAACGAAGCTGCCTATTGGCCAAAACATATATAATGCTTGCTATAAGTTTGCCATAAGAAGACGCAAATTTCCCTTTGCGAAGCCGTACTAACTACAATATCTAATTCCGTCGCCAAGCTCACGGCAAACGCGTAGCAACTTCTAGTCAATGAAATTGCATTGCGTTGCTTAAACAGATTTCGCAAATATGATATTTAATCGGGCCCCAGATGTTTCAATTGGCTACTCAACGAAATCGCAAACGGGCTTGAAAACTAGCCCTTATACTTTAACAATAATATCTTATCTCAGAATTGAGATAGAAACTTTGTTCTTGTGTCTAATTGAAGATAATAATGGGCCTCGTTAATTCAAGTCGATTTAGTATGTATATAGTGCCGCCATTTTTTAAAATATGTTTGCTGTTATACCAAAAATGTAGCTTTGCTCCTTTCACTATAGTAGTTTAATAGCACATAACTATGAAACTCTCACAAATATCGAAAATCATCGTGACGTAAATCTGATAGAGCTTAATCTAACTTTTCCGTCGATACCAATATCATTGTTCAACCTTAAAATTTGAGGAAGATAATCTGTTTTATGTGATGCAAGGTTTTGTGAATTGGAACCTTCAATTACACATAGCTAAGCACCGTACTTAAAATTTTATATAGGCATATTTCCTCGACGAATGAAGGTAAAACCTTCATACTTATGTTCAATTAAATTAAATGAATACAAAATGATATCAGATAGCCATATTTAATACCTGAACTGACTTAAATATAAAATGCTATATAATTAGATTCGATGCAATTTTAAAGTCGCAAGCGGAATAGTATACAATGGGACAGAATAGGTGGAGCTCTTTCCCCCAAGGGATTTTGTACACACATATATTAGTAAAGTACATGTACAAAGGAATATTTCTATGAGTGTTTGCCAAAATTGAAATGATTATTAGAACGTAGTGACGTCATCAATATGGCACCCATGTGAAAACGCTGACCTTTAATTAAACTATAATATATTTTCTCATAATTGAGATAAAATCTTCGTTCTTGCGTCAAATTAATGATACTGATTGGTTTCATTACATAATGTTGATTTAGTATTTCTATAGTGCAGCCATATTTAGATATGGCGGCTGTTATAACAAAAATGTAGTTGTGCTCCTTTCACTATAGTTTAATAGCACATAACTATGTTACACATACCTAAAATCAACTGGAGGGGACCTAGGGCCTACGGTGACCCTTGCTCTCTATGGATTACTATTCTAAATCCAAGCCTAGATATTGGACCGCCTTTTTGTGTATTCTACGTGCTAGATACTTTCTTTGCTTGCGATTTGACTGAATAGCCTGTAGAAGCAAGTGAGCATTCACTTCTATTGGTTGGCTACTCATCCAACTTACAAGCTAAACATGCGGTTAACGTGTATATTAAAAGTCGGCCTAATATACATATATATTTTTCTGGGTGCAACGTTTGAATGGACGTACATATTTTTAATTAAATGTTTGCGTTTCGCATAGCATTTATCTGTGTTCGTTCATTGTAGCGTCTTTAAGAAATATGTAGAAAATGACAAAAAGAAACACAAAAATAATTTTACAAATACAAATCTTGAATTGATGTGCTATTATCTCTGCAGTTTAAATGAGTAGTTCTTCGTGCCAGCGCCAAGTAGCTGTCTACCTCAGTTGTAAGAGACAATGGAATGTTTCTCTGACACATTACTTTGGGTGTTATCAATATATCGCCAATAAAAATAGCATCTAATATACGAAACGCATGTGCATACACACACACACAACCGGGTTGGAGTTATTGGTTTCCCTCCCACTAGGCGCCTCTCCAGTTGTCGGATAGTGCAAAGTCGACAAGATATAATGCGTATCGGAAATATTCCGGGGTTAACCAAAAGCAGTAGTGCTGACTTGCAGTTAGTAGAAGGATCTACAAAGGGTAATTTAACATGAACAAAATTATCATGGTGAAGGAAAGCAGCTTCACCATTATCACCGTGGGGCTAAAGACATTGGCAAGGCTCGGAGATGGAGAGAGGACGAAATTTTGGATGTTTAGCTTTACTGCGAGGTCGTAGAACTGACAATTCTACACCGATAAACCATGCCGAGAAACAGTAAAGATAGTTATATGGATTCTTCTGGGGTAAAATTTCCGGAAGTAGTCCCTCATTCGGTTCTCTGGGTGAAGATGCTTCATTGGCTCCAATATCATTATTAAGAAAGATATCAGAATAGGAAGTATACGAGGAGGACATAGTAACGATACTAAGAATCTGATGGGACAATCAAGATAACATATGACAGGACAAATTCACTTTCTACTCCGAGGGAACTTAATCACAATTTTTGAACACGGTTCCCCATTTAGAACAGTATCCTGCAGGTAGTTCAGAACATAAAGTTCGTAACCAAAAGACTATCTTACGTTACGACACGTACTCGATGCTGCAACACGGTTGTCTATGCTCCGACCCAGGGTGATGACAATAACGACAAACATACCGGTACATTTTACGATAAGCTAGAATGGTTGGTTAACTGATTAACAAACACGACAAAATAATTGTGTTACGGAATTTCAACGATAAGGTAGGTAGGGTACAATTTTTTAGACATACTATAGGTAAATCAAGTCTTCACGAAGTCAGCAAAACAATGGAGAAAAATATAACTTTTGCGATTTCGAAAAATGTTATAGTAAATAACATGCACTACAAATACAACGATACTCAAATATCCATGAATGTCTTCGGATGGCAAAATACACAACCAGATAGATCACGTATTAGTAGATAGACAAAGACATCTTTTTCCTCAGTCACACCAGAAAAATGCTGAGATGGTACCTACGAACTAGTCTCTGGTCTCTTCCTGGTGGTACCTCCAACATCCTTTCCCCTACCCCTAGATAGGGCTCAAGTTTACGCCAACTTTGTACTAGCCTTGTTTTTCCTTGCAGTGATAAACTTACCGTATAAAGCTTGTTTAAATCTTGTAGTAAATTTGGAATCACAAACAGTGCACAAATTCGGAATTACAAACTTTGCACATCAAAGTTTGCTGCAAGTTTGTCTCAAGTTTGATCTATCACATATTGTAAACCGTTAACGTACAAACGAATTGTTTTTATTAAGTTGGAGGTTTCGGTCTCTCTCTCTCTCTCTCTCTCACACACACACACACACACACACACACACACACACCTTCTTGAACACGATACGTGAAGAATAAATTACAGTACAGTACCTGCTTGGATCGATGACACTGATTTTTTGGTCTTTGTATTGCGTATAATGAAAATAAAGAATAATTATCCAAGTTGAAGTGTTGCGAGTCATTCGGAAAAAAGTATACAGTGAAAAAGTAATCAGTATTGACTCGTGGGCGTGACTGACTAAAGGACACTGACAAGCGACAACTGACAGCTGGTACTAGTGTTGTGTCTAACTTCTCAGAAAGCTACCGCGGGGCCCTGGGTTCGATTCTCGGCTGGGTATTGTTTCATTTTTAAATACTGTACAGTAACCTTTTCTCTATTTTTGTATATACAGTACAATATAAGCATTTTCAAATGGTATAAAAACACTAACCATTGGCTAGGTTAGGTTTTTGTTTTGAATTCCGGCGTTCTAGTTAGCAATCCAACAGGAAAAATTACTGTAAGGAAAAATCAAGGCTAGTCGAAACTTAGTTTAAATTAGCGTACTATCTGAGAAATTGACAGTCGGTTTGTTTGAGAACTGTTGTCGACCCCAACAGTAAAGTTCGCATCATTATGTTAGTCTTGAGGTGACTCGCTGGTGAAAAATCACAAATCTGCCTTCTTCATAGCTCTGCTCTAGCACAGGATCAACAAGCTTTCCCAGTTTAGAACTGAAGTGTACATAATTGACTATTCCAGAAACTGTTTTCGTAACATGAAAGAACTAGTAAAATGTACTTCATTCAGCAGAAGAGACCGTAAGCCGATCCAGGTGGTCGTGCTGGCTAGTGCGGTAGTCTGGCGACTCAAGGATCGCGGATTCCAATCCCCCCTCGGGCATGGATGTGATTTTAAATGTGTTGTTCGTAGTTAGGAAATATCAGGAATATAAAGTTTAAAGAGTTTTCAGTTGCGTGGCGCATTCGGTTAGGGTGCGTTTCACTTTAAAAAAAATAATAGTGGGCTAATCGGTAGAGTGACGGACAACAAACAAATCTCAAGGTCGTGAGTTCGAATCCTACTGCAGACTGAATTTTTTTCTCGTTACAGACTTAAGTTTGATCTCCCAACGTTTTTAAAAACAAGAGTTGAATCAAGTTTATTCTGAAAGATTTGAAGCAAGCTTGACATGTAAAATTTATATGAAATTTCACATGTCAACTAGCAAGTTTGCTGCAAGACTGCAGCAAGTTTACAGCTTTGCAAAGCCAAACTTAAAACAAAAGTGTTAGTTACACTTTGCGAACTTGCAGCAAGTGTGGCCTGGTACACTTGTTGCAAGGATATAAGTGTGGAATGTTACAGTTGGTACGTTTGCAGTAAATTTGCATCAAATTAAGAAGAATCACATTTGAACTTCTTAATTTGCAGCACGTTTATGTTAAGTAGAGAAAGCAACTTGGATATAACAAACTAGAATCAGGTCGCGTGAATACTTGATGCAAACCTCTATGCTATTAAGGAAAATCAGTTCGAGCATAAGACAAATTTGTCAAAAACTTCTCGATTATTTAGAATGTTTAAAACCTTTATAGCAGGAATTCTGCCAGGATTTTCAGTTTAAGGGGTCAAATTCATAATTGGGTGCAAGGTTTCAAAAGATTTTCTTAAAATGAAAATTCTGAAGTTCGGGCTAGTTTGAAATTGGAGAGATGACAAAGACTTTAGTAAGGTTTCATATCCGGATTCGATTTTTTTAAAACAATAGATGTATTTCATCCTGCTATCATCATTACAATATTTTCGACAAGTTAACGAGAAAATAAGTTAAGCTCACTTTCATGTCAATATATTTAAATGTGTGTGAAGTTTCCGCTTGACAAGGAAGAAAACTGTCGATTACCACAACAAATTATGAATCCCATGTTAAAGACATTTTAATTCTTTTATTAACAGTCTATGTATAAGAATGTCAGTCACACAAGTATTCACAAGGATTTCCCTCAGCCATACCATACAAATGGCACCTTCAACTTAGGCCCTGCCCGACACCTTCCCATATCCTTTTTCCTTCCCTATCCCGGCCTGAGCCTTAGATGCCTAAAGGCCATAAAGAAAATTGAAACAAAGATTCACAAGCAATAGAACAGACAAGAAGCTAGACTATCCAGATCAAAAGATGCCTAAAGACTATAATTAAATTCAAACCAAGCAACACATGATTGATTTATTAACATTAATGACATTAGATGCAGTTGTACCTCCAATCGCTTCCAGTATATTGATTTCTTCCTTTAAAATAGTACCCTATCGTGTACAGACCCAGCCTCGAAGTTCAGTGTCTACGGTAGCGGAGTTCGTGACGGTACTGAAAAAACAAGCAAGCTCAAGCTATACTATACTGACTCACCGAAGGACGTCATCCCTCAAACTTATGACAGGGTTAGGATGTGCATGTTTAGGTCATTCCGAAAAAAAATATATCGTTACGGTAAACATCTTAGGCCATTATAAAGAAACGTTGTCCCTGATTAGATTACTTTTTACAGTATATCAGTTATAAAAAAATTAAATAATATATATTTTGTGAAGCCAATATTCAATTTTACCTCCCCTTTATTTTGTTGTTTACTGTTATCTTGTTTTCCTGTTCGCCACGTGCGTTGGTAACTTAAGAAATCACCACCGAGGGCGCGAGTGAAGTCAATGGGAAGCAGCAGGTGATTAGATTACACTGCTTCATGGTGTTAAGGCAGGTTGAATGAGATCTAGCATTGCTTATTGCTGAAAATGGAGAATAGGAGTGCTGGAATAATGGGGTGAGTAGATATCTTTCTTTTAACAGAAAAAGAAATACATTTAGAACTTTCTTTCTAAGGCAAATACCTAATTACGCGTAAGGCGTAAATGGATTTGAGTCATATTATATTGCAACGTCTAGCTAGATGTTTCACTTTCTTTTTTTTTTAAACCTAGATTGTGCTGTTACAATCTGTTTAACCTGTCTGTCATCTATTTACTGTAGTTTCAAGAAGTTACCATATTCGAGATAAAACGAAAACAACCTTTCAAAATAATGGGATACATCAGGTTCGGTAAAATTCATTGCATGATAGAATTTACTTGTCCGATTCTGAATGCAAACTTTCCTTATTAGTTTCACTTAAACTGAAGGCACATAGACTGATTCATTGGAAACGGAAGGTTAATAGTATTTAAGTTTGTAAGTACCGTAAACTCGTGCGGCCCCATTATGGTTAGGAAGGGTGATACTGCATTTGACCAGCTAGCGCTTTGCAAAATTCGATCATTTTTTTCACGAGGAAAGTAGAAATGTTACTCTTTGACATTTTTTTATGCTAACAGTTAATTGTTACAAACCTAGCAGAAATGACATTTTGGAGGTAGGTTCGAGCCCTTCTATCTGGCATTTGAGGTTCTCTAGTTTTCCTGTTTCACCAGAATTTGAAGATTGAACCTAGACTAACAAGTAAGGCCCTCTTCATTCCGTTGACCCACTTTCCCGGGAATAGTGGTCCCCGAGGCACGTAAAACTTTAATCTTCTGTCTGGCTTAGGCTATACCAGCCTTTACAACCGTCAAAATATGAAAAGAAACAAGCGCTGGGTAGCCCACTAAATTAAGTAGTTACTGTACTAATTAGGGGGGGGGGATAGTCAGTGTTTCGTCCGGGTTTTTCAGTTTGGGAGGCGTAAAGCAAAAGTAGGGGGTGCCAGAGTTTCTATTAATTTTTAACTTTTTTTTTTATCAGATGGCACCCACTATTGGGAAGGTGGAAGAACCCGTGCCAAGGCAGAAAACTTTCAACAGGACCATGTAGACCAAGGGCCACCGTAGACCCTATCCCCCCCCAGGAAATTTTGTACACGTACTATTAGCGCAACTGTATGAGCGGCAATAAGAGAAGATATAGGGTTTGTCTTGTCTTCCCCCTCCCCAGATCTCAGCAACTACGACTGAGTTGATCCCCACCTACACCATTGGATTCGTCATGATCCCAAACGGAGAGGAAAATTGACGTTGACTCTAAAACTGACAGGTCCTTTTCATTTACTTACATTTCTTAATTTTTCACATGCCCCCCCCCCCCCTCCTAGATCTCGGTAATTACATGTTACACAGAGATGTGCGACCGTTGCATTCGTCATGGTCTGAAACTGCGAGAAAAACTGACAGGTCCTTTCAGTCGCTTAGTATTCTCTATTTGTACCCCTACTAGATCTCAGTAGCCACAAGTTCGACAGAGATAAGTCGCATACCGTTGGATTATTCATGGACAATGGTGGGAAGAAAATCTGTGACTGACACTCTCGCAGGCCCCAGCCTTCGCTTAGTAATCTCCATGTGGACTTTGACTCGTTCTGTTGGATACTGTAGAGGAAGGGGGAGGGGTACTTTGACATAATTCGGACCATTTATTAAACACAACTCATATTTTTTTCGATACAATGTCATATGTGTGCAATTACACCAAATGGTCCATTGGCTATAAACCACATCTAATTTCTTTACACTAAGACCCACACACAAAAATTCCCCCTTAAATTGGTGTCTATGTAGCCCCACTATTTGGGGCTAATTTGACACTTTTTTTTTGTCAAATTTGGGATTGTTTTGGGGTTGAACACATGATTTTCTTTTTAAAATATACAATTGCACAATACATACCAAAAGCAAGATTTTAGGGGATTATTTTGGCTTTATTTACCTTTATTTAAAAAAAAAAAAAAAAAAAACTTTTAACGAAAGTATCAAACAAAAAGAAATGAAACAAATGAAAATACATTACACGCAAGTCACACACATTACACAATAAATGTCCTCTTTGCAATTTTCACATTCATAGTACGGACTTTTTAATCCTTTATTACATAGAACGCAGACCCATAAATTGCATGACACACAGAAAACTTCTTTGCGGTTGGCAAAATCACACTTGGAAATTGAACAAAAATTGTCTGCTTCTTTCCTTTTCTTGGCCACGTTTTTGAACATGTTGGCTTTCCCAGATTGAAGTCATTACTTTCCACTTCAAGCGCTGGAAGTTCTTTAGATTCGGGTTGATTATTGGTTTCGTTGCATTTCAAATTAATTTGTGCTCCTGATGTTACGTGCACTTTCTTCCCTCTTCCGTGGCGAATTCTTTGAGCTGAAACCTTTCTTTCTTTCTTCAGAAATTCCAAAAAGGGTCATCCGTGAGATTTGTCTCATAATTGAAGATGAGGCTAGGTTTAGTCTATTCTAGCGAACCTTGGATGTTATCAAATATTCGTTGATTTCTTCTGTCCTAACTGATGCACCACTTCTGTTAGTGGCAAGCCTGGAAGAGACCATTTCTGGAAGCAAATTCTTCTACGAAGTCAGACCTGGAACATGGTCTATCTACTGGGGTACAACCCGATCTTGTTTGTTCAGAAATTTACTCTCAACAGTTCGTAGGTAGCAGTTCTTGTCGTAGGTAATCCGCAACAATTCCTCAAGTATCAGCAATCAGCTTTTCGTCTTTTGGAATAAAACTGTTGGATGACCAGACCTGGCTTTCCTGGATGATCACCACGTAATTTATACATTAAAGTATATTTTGTATACATTTGTATATTTGTAATTTTTTTATACATTTTTATTTTTTACATTTCTGCTGCCTTCTTTACTGATAACTTGTTAGCTTTTACTGCCTTGAAAGCTTTCTGGAGATTTTCTATGGTAAACATTTTGTATGGACGACTTCCAGGATTTCTTTCGTAGTTACGAACCACTTTAATTAGAAGCGTCACCACTAACGTGCCACTTACGTTATAACGTACTTCCAACTAGTATACACCTAGGGTGTCCAACCATTCCGAGACTGTCCCGGTTTGGACCCTTCACAGTTCCGCGTCACGGGTAGACCTTCCCCGGGACGCCTAAAGTCCCGGTTTTATTCAAAATCTGTAAAAGTGAATATAATTGACAGAAAAAAATTAAAATATCTGAGGCATATGTAATTGAGAGACCAGTGACGTATCGAAAATACCTGTAAAGGGTTCAAGTTGAAAATGTCAAATGGAAACATTGTTTAATACTAACAAGCAAACATACTGTGAAGGGGCAGAGGAGAATTATATATTTTTTCTTCCGTCATGATTACAATATCAAAGCATGTTCATATACAAAATTTGGCCACACCAGCTCAATCACTTTGGAAGATATCGATGATATAAAAGTCAAATTCTGTCTGAAAAGTGATCAAAAATCAAAAAGTGTGGAAATACCCTCATGTTCTTAAATTGATGAAACGAATGGAAGCCAAATACACAGTAATTGGTACTGGGTAGAAAGTGCTCCCTGTTGTAGGATATGTTCTTCATGGGCGCCATGTTGAATCCGATTGATTTTCTTAAATGGGAAGGGGGTCATATAATATGTCATTCTAGGCTAGAATTTAACGAGAAATATGTTTGTGAAGTCAGTTTTGCCGTAAATGTATTATTGTGAGGGGGGGGAGCATGTGGCGCTAGTTTGGGGTTTTGATGCAATAGCCTGAAAACACCAATTTCGTTTTGAAATAAAAGAATAAATAAAATCAAAATTAGTACAAATCCATATCGATAGGGCACTATACCAACGAATAATTTGTATTTGTTTCATTTCCCTTGTTATTTTAAAACAAAATTATGAAAATTGCTTAGAATTAAGTAATTATTTCCATGTGTCCCCAGTTTCCGTCTGAAATTTTCAAGTTTACCACCCCCTCTCTTTACACGTATTTTCTATACGCCACTGATTCCCCAAATACAATAGATCAATTCTCCATATGAATTTTTTTATCATGAAAATTTTTGTTTGACTACGCTGTTTTTTTTTGTTTTTTTTTTTTTTGTTATTGCCAATGACTACGTTGGTGACGTAATACTGCTCCTGTAACTCTTAGCTATTATATTGGGTTGGTGCGAATGAACGGCTGGTGGGAAACGCACCTCAGCAACACAACACAGGTATCGCCAGCGACTCGAAGGTCCCGAATTCGAGTCCCGGCTGGGGCATGAATGTATATATGTGAATTTTAGAGACTTAACAGCTAATGGAACCGAGAAGGGCCGAAGTCATTAATTAGTTACTAAATTGGCCCCAAAATACAAATTTTACAACAAAGGAATCGACTGGGGTCACGCGTCTAACGTCACGAACTCTGTATAATCCAGCAAACAGACTGGGGTACCCGGACTGTCGGGAGGTAGTGTGGTGTTGAACAGGATCGTATGAAACTGCACCATGGAGAACACACAATTGCGAGTGATTTTTCTTCATGAATTCTGGGGCATTCTGTACAGCAAGTCGCAAAAAAAAATCACTCGCAATTGTGTGTTCTCCAGTGCATTTGGAACCGGAATGGCGAATGGACACACCACTTTAATGTATAACTTCTGCGTAGGCGTATGACAAATACGGGTATTCTAATTTTTCAGCTAAAATAAACACGTTTACAAGTATTATTGGGGCCGCTTTCAAAATCTCTCTCTCTCTCTCTCTCTCTCTCTCTCTCTCTCTCTCTCTCTCTCTCTCTCCCTCCGTAGGTACGGGCATAGATCTCATTATGAGATCTATGGTACGGGGGCCCCTTAAACTCGCCCAATCACTTGGCTTTTCATAAGATATTGGATGGTGGTTTACGAGTCTGTGTGATTTGGCAAGACAAAATCTTCATGCGGGGATGGAGCAGAGGATTAATGGAATTTATTGTTCTTTTCAGAATTTCTACCTCAACGTCTCAGAGAAAACGTTCTGTCAGTCATACGAACTATGCTCACTCTGAAAATCTGTTCATTAATGGACACCCGTGAATGTAAGAGTTTTGGCTTAGAGACGAATAATTGCCTAAAGGCCATAAATAAAATTCAAATAAATTTACTTCTGTCTCACAGTGAACAAGCTTCCACGTGAATAGAAATGAGAGTTCAGTTCCAAGAATAGAATTCGTTGCACTACAATACCTCGAAATGATTGACTGGTTTACCGCACCAGTGACTGAATCCGACTTATCATTGTCTTTCAGATGAAGAAATCGAAGAAAATACGAAACTACTGCATGCAGTAAGCGGACTTGTGCAGATTACCATGCCATACGCAAGGTGTGTGAAACAAGTAAAAATGTCACCAAGCAGCGTCGAAGGTTATGGAAATAGAGATACTTACATCAAAGCGAAACCGAAGTCCAGAAATACGATGCCTCGATATATGTAAAAAAGATTACTCTCCGTAGGAAGAACAAAAATATTTTCTGATAGAGAATTTACCACTGGTAGTTGGCTGGGCGGAACACGAAATGCAGCCTCCTCCTGGTGGTGAATTCTGAGTTGATTCGTCCCGCCTTATAGCGGGAATTATGCAAAAAGCTGCATATTTTGGTGAACTTCTGTACCTCCAAATAAACACTAGCTTAACGAGACTGACACTTTTTTGTAAACGTTCTACCCACAAGTCAATCAGTGAAGTGTGTTGAAAGTAATAGCATAGACTTCATAATAGATGAACTTAGCACGCTTCCCCATTTCTTGCTGCGCTAAAACTAATGGGTTTTTGGTCAGAGCACGTGATTCTGAATCCACCAGCTAGGTAGCTCTGGCATAGACGTTATATTCTATTATGAGGTCTATGCCAGAGCTACCTAGCGCATAGATTCAAAATCACGTGCTCTGAACAGAAGCCCATTAGTTTTAGCGCAGCAAGAAATGGGGATGAGTGTTAGGTCTATCTATTATGAGGTCTATGGTAATAGCTTTAAGCTAGTTGCGCGTGTTGCATAACTATCACTACAGCGAAACTTTAAGAGATGCGGCAACCGAAGGAGTTGCCCAAACAAGACTGGCACCTCTTCCACTCTAGGCATTATCAAAATTCGAAAAAAAAAAAAAGTTTTTTTTTCGATCCACCCTAATGTATATCTATTCTCTGTGATTGTCACATGTTGTGTGTACAGCTCACTTTGTATGGGTATTTATCGTTTACTGGAAGAAAATGTCTAGCGGCCATAACTCCGCCGTAATAAATAAGGCGAAATAAATGAAATATCACAAGGGAAGTGTTTTCTTATTGAGTGACATAAGCTAAAATTTTGCAATTGTAAATTTCAAAGGTTTCTTGTTCGCTTTACCACGCAACTTTAATTCTGCTAGAACAATGTTACAATTTTTAAACTGTTTATAGCCCTTAGTACAATATATGTTGTTTTTTTAATTAGGGGATTGACAGTCTGGGGGCAATCCCCCGGGCACCTCTTTGAAAGAAACACTGGCTATAGAAGTGTCGAGGAAGAAAGATTTTTTTTTTTTTATTATTAATATGACAATTTTTTGTATATTTACTATTCAGGAACGGAAGGCCCAGAGCGAAAACTTTTTCGTATGGAAGTCCTATTGAGAACCAGGATAACGATAGTACGTCAGAGTCTTTCCAGGTAAGGGAATTAAAAGTCGAAATGACATGAATTCCAAAATTTTTAATACATTCCAATCTTTATAGTAAACGTTACGTCAAAGGCGATTAACGACAATTTCTTTAGGGATGAGGGAGGGGGGGAGATTGGTAGAGGCATGACAAGAAAATTGGTTAACAAAATAAGATTGTAATTGTTACGGACAAAACTAGTCCATATGAAGTTTTTTTAATCGTCCTACAGCTGTATCGCCTATATGACTACTAGTCAGTGTGCGAATTAACGGGGGGGGAGGGATGCCTGGGATTTACCCCTCTGGCAAATAAGTATCCCACCCTGACAGATTTATTTTTCGTTCCTGCCAGGGATAAATTTCTCCCCACTAGAAGATGTTTCGATCAAGATGAGATAGAAAATCTGAACATTTTTATTTGGCATATGTTGAAACTTACAGGTAAACATAGATAAAACAAAATACATAACAAGCCGAAACACAGGGAATGAAGGAAATAAAAACAAGAATTAGGGGTGAGGTCATAGAGAAAGTAAACAAATTTAAATACTTGGGAGCATACGTAACAAGCAAAAATGAGGTCACGGAAGAAATAAAAAGTCGCTTAGTATCGGGGAACGCATGTTTCTATTCAGTCCAAAAACTTCTAACATCGCGATTAATATCAAGGAGATTGAAATTAAAAATATGCAGAACGGTTATTCTGCAGGTAATAGTTTACGGTTGCGAAAGTTTGAGTACGACCCTAGCAGATGAACATAAATTACGTGTGTTTGGAAATAAGGTTTTGAGAAAGATATACAGGCCGAATCGCGACGAGATGACTGGAGAGTGGAGGAGATTGCATAATGAAGAACTCCACGGACTGTAAGATTCACCAGATGTTGTAAAAATAATGAAATCGCGACGACTAAGCTCGGCAGGCCATGTAGCTCGGATGGGGGAAAAACGCAGATTATATTCTATCCTGGTTGGAAAGCCGGATGGAAGGATGCCATTGGGAAGACCGAGACGTCGTTGGGAGGACAATATTAGAAGAGATCTTCGAGAAGTAGGTGTTCGTGATGAAAACTGGCTTGATATTGCCCAGGATAGAATCCAATGGCGAACGTTTGCTACTGCGGCGATGAACTTGCGAGTTCCATAAGCCATAGTTAGTTAGTTAATATGTTGAAACTATTTTCATGCAACTGACAAGGGTACATGAACTTTTATTAGCAGCTAAGAAGCCTATTTGGAAGCCATTTGGTTTATGATGTTTATGAAGTAGCTTAATGTGAAAGATTTAGTATGATTGATTTAGTAACCTCCTATTGGAAAATAGGACTCCCTCTCCCCGCTGGTATATTATTTACCGTCGCTAACTGCTGATCGTGGGATCCCGAGTTCGATTTCCGTCCCTGCAAAATATATATATTTTTTTTTTCAAAGGGACACTGTGCCCACCCAGCATCGTTATGCAGTTTGGGAGCTGCTGGGAATAAAAGATAGTGGCGATCACAGTTGAGAGCTTCGGCTCTCCTCTCTCAACACGTCTGGTCAGCTTGCGAGCAGTAGACCAACTCCTCCCTTCGGGAGAGGCCTCATCCAGTAGTGGATTTGAATATGGCTGTGAATTATATTCCTGTGAATATATTTCTTGCATGTTGAAATCTGTGCGTTATGTTTTATCCCCCCCCCCCCGGCTAAAGAAAATTAATTCGCACACTGACTACAGTTGTAAAAATACTTATGGATGGCGGGAAGCAGGACTGTCCTTTGCTCCTCCCCCCCCCCGCACATTAATCCGCTATTGTGATGCTCCTACAGTTTGATCAATGGTTTTGTTTAACTTTCATAGCCAAGAAAATCTTAGAGGGCTACCCCGCTCCTATCCCCTTCCTGGCTACGTGCCTGACCAGAACACAGTAGAATAAGATTTTTAAAAAAAATCCATTAAGAATGCAATATCTTAAGATTATTGTAAAGAATCACACTAAATTTTTAAACGGTTTAGAAAAATAATTGCAGTACATTTTGGAAATATTTCTGCTGTTTACGAGTATTCATTGCTAAGACTCACAACAGATAAATACTTTAAAAGAGTTATAGAAGCATTTTAAAAATCAATTTTACGCCCAATAAGAAAATGTACTTTTAAAACATTTACACACACCCCTCCTGAATCATATATAGATTCTATATACTATACAGAGTTTCAGAACAAACAGTAGAAGTCCGATAGTCCGTCACGTTCGGAACTGGCCCGGTGCCGGGTTACCGAAAATGCCGGACTATCGGGCGGTACCTCTAAATTCTGGTATAGACTAAGCCGTACAGCGAACTGAACCTGTGTATAGTGACAGCCGAGTAAAGTCCGAACGCTTCCGATTGATTCCGAACAATGCTGAATGCGTCTAACAGTAGCAGCAGTGTAGTGGACACTTCCGAGTGGTTCCGAACCGCGCCAAGCGCTCTCAACTGTCGTTCACAAGCGTTGACAGGATAAAAAAAAGAAAAAAACTGGGATGGTGCCGGACAATCGGACGTTCCGGATTGTTGGATGCCGGTCTGTCGGACTTCTACTGTACACTGCTTTCGGGAGGTGATTCCTGGCATCGAAAGAAAACAAGTTGCTATGAACACGAGTAGAATTCTACTTCGTTTTGTAGATAGAGTTTGAAACTCTGAGCCCAAAATTGACTCGCAATAATAAATCCTATCACAAATACTTCGCCGCCATAAGTCTTAAAACGATGTACTAAAATAAAATTTAGCTTTCGGAAGGTGATTTGCATCAATACAATGGATTAGGAGTTAAAAGGTGATGCCATCCAACTTGGTATATAATATTTTCAAATGGTACATCCATTTATTGGATAAATGGCATTCTTTAGTGACGGTAAACATAGTACGTGAAGCACAGAACGCAGTGCTGCAAACTATGAAAGTTTGTCCCCTTCTTTTCAAGAAACGTTGCAGTTTTTTTCATGCTTAAGCTTGTAAAAAAACATTCACAGTTTGCAACACTGTGTTCTGTGCATTACTATGAGGATACAATACATTCAATAAACTGGTGTAGTCCTATTTGAAAAAAAATAATTGTTATACTAAGTTGGCAACACTGACAACGTGGTGACAGTGAGTTTTCACTCTTGATATCCACCAAGTTGTTAGAAACACATGTCCGCAAATAAAATTTTTATACAATGTCTTGTTTCTGATTTATTGAGAATTATTTATTTTCTCCCCATTGTTATTCGTAGACTTCAAATGCCCAAGTTGGAAACACTGTATCTCCAAAAGGATGCGGAATTTCATTAGTGGTCATAAGAACTTTTTTTTATGTTAGGAAGTACCGAAAGTGATGTGGTACTTTGTTCTGAAACACACTGTATATCCAAAATATATTTTTAAAAATTTGTATATTTTTAATGCTTTCAGTGCATGACTATGTATGGAAATGTATTACTCGTATGATTTAGAAATTGTTGGAAATTTACAAATGAACAAACTTTTTTTTTTTTGTAAGTTAATAACTTTGTATGTCTCGCAGTCACAGACTTACTATCAACAGAAAATCAAGAAATTCGTGCATCACGTCCAACCCATCTTCCCGGAAAATATTCGTTCAAAGCACGACCAACAATGGTAACCTAGTGAGGTCTTGTTGCAGAATGTCAGGCTCAAGCTCTTGGATTTGTGGAAATACAAAATATTCCAACATTTCTAAGTAATGAACTGCTGTGATTGAAGATTCCTTTCCGCGAAAAAGAAAGGACCAATGACGCGATCATGCTTAACACCACACATTCACTTTCGGTGAGTCTTTCCATTTCACGATAGATATGTTGGTGCGCCAAATGCGCACATTACGACGACTCCCTTTTCCTGAAACATGGAAGCAAGCCTCGGCAGAGAACATGATCAGTGTAAGAAATCTTCCATATCCTTGTATCCTCCTCAACATGGCTGTCGCCAATCTGTCCTCCTTAACATGTCTATCCTTTTAGTTCAATCATCTGGTTGAATGGTTTGCAAAATCTGACCCTTATACAGACGTAAGTTTTTTCGTAGAACCTTGTGAATTGTTGAAATAGACGCTGTTCTAAAGGATTTCCTAGGACTTTGTAGGAATGCTTGTCGGACGCGTTTGACATCTTCATTGCTTGTGCTTGGGCATCCAGTACACTTCTTGTCAAAGACGGTTCTTGTGTCCAAAAACTTCTGTTTCCACTGGAGGATAGTTTCTAGAAAGAGGATCTTTCTGGTAATGGGTTCTGAAATTTATGAGATTGCGTCACCGATTTTGTTTCAACAAACCAGTATACAGCTCTCTTCTGTGGCGTCGACATTTTCTTTAATTAAGAAGAAAATTGCTTGGTAGCGCCGTCTATGAACTGAGCTGTGATTTTAAATAGCAGAAAGATTCTTTGAGTTGTTCTACCTATTAATAACAATACATCGATTGTATCTACATTTTAGGCTGATTTATACAACACTGAAATGTGTCAGACATTTTACGTACACCCTGTACTTAAAAAGAGATATACATAATCTAGAATATACTCTGGGACGGCATCAGGATTTTGCAGAAGGGGAGGCGGAAGGATTAACAGGGGAAGCGATGGTGTTCCAAGGTTGGGAAGCAATCTAATCAGGAACATTTAAAAGTAATTCAACAAGGTAGTCATTTACAAAAGTAGTTGCGAAAAAATATATACAGTATATAATCCTTAAACGTAATCCAATAAAGAAAATAAACTTCTCCATGGCTTTATTCTACAGTATTAACCGTTCTTTGAAGACCTTGTAGGGTGGATGTTTAATACCATTCTTGTAATTCGGTTTCTTACACGTTTACTATCGGATTCCAATATTTTTGCACCGGAACACGAAGGATGACATTATTTATTGTCTTATAGGATGGTTACGTGCTAACTACCACAATCGGAATTTGGTTTAACTGCCACGATATTCTTATCGCGGATTTATCTTGTCATCAGTGCGCTCATTGCCACTCATCTGAAGCAAGCAGTCTAGGGTTGTCAGACGTCCAGAATTTCATGGTAAAATCCACGCAAAACAAAATCTTCCGTAATATGGGAAAGTCTATTGGAGCAGGTTTCTCTCTGCCTAAAGCGCCTGCTTTACAATATATCCTTGTAAAATAAATAAATAAATCACAAAACTCCTAGACATTGTTACAAACAAGGCTCCGGTCCCTTGATAAAATTTTAGCAACGTAAGCATTATTGTTTATAAAATAGGTTGGCAACACTGACAACTGCGTGCTTTGGTTCGGGAAAATCCACTGCTTGTGTCGAATAATACCTATACCAAGTTTAGCGCAACTAGGTGTAGCTGAATAGAAGCAATTTGAATAACTGATTGTTTTAAAATGTGCTGTCAACATTGAATAACTACACCAATCAAAACTGTTTCTGCGGCTCTGATCTAAGACTTTTCGAACAACTCATGCATGTCTCTACACCTCATAGTTCATGAGATATATTTTTTGTATACGCTGGCATCATTGACAATGGGGTTCCTGGGAAATCTCAATGGTTAGCTGTTATATTCGCTTTCCCCATAGAGAAACGCTGCCGGGGACAAGTTCCCTGACCCCCACGCCTTAAGAAAGTTGCCTCCGCGTATACATACCATTGTTTGCTATCGCATTTTGCCCTTCCCTATAGAGAAACTCTTTAATTTCAACTATTAGGAAAATTAGATGTAAGTAGTCGAGGAAAAGCACCCCGCTCCTTAAGAAACTTATCTATGCATATACATACAATTGTTCGCTATTAAATTTCCTCTTTCCCGTTAGAGAAACTCTTTATTATCAACTATTAGCAAATTTTCATGTAAGTATACGGATGCAAGGCCCCCGACAACTTCCCTTTGTTCATACACGTATACTTTGTATACCGGTACTTTAAAATTACATCGTTTATTCCAAGTCTAGCATTTCACAAAGCGAACTACAGCATTTTCAAAATTCATATATGGCGTCCGACCGGGTTTTAAATCATAACACAAATGCGATATATGGGGAAATAAGTGTCGGAGCGTAAAAATAAGTTTACCTGGTACTCTACGGGGCTTTTGTTAACATGGGGAACACGAATATAGGGTACTTGATTTATTTTGGGCATTTTCATGTTTTTTTCGGGGTATTTGTTTATCATCGCGTTTCGACTAATTTTTGCATGTATATTCCAGGTAGGTTTTTGTTTTTTTCGTACTCCCACTAGAACACGAACATGTAAAGTTTTGCCAAGATGGCTTCTGCATGCTTATATCACCTTATGGATTTGTATTTACTTCGCCTACTATAGCTTAATTAGAATACTATATATTTCAATGTTACTCAGTGCCCCTGCAATGACGTCACATCCCAAATAATTTTCGATTGGCAAGTTCTACGTCATACACGGAAGTGCATCATAGCATACTACCCATCATGAATTTCTGGACACGCACACCATGAGCGGGAATAAATAGTAGGTTCCTTTCTTTGTAGCTTTGCTATCAAGGGACTTGAAAGCATGACAGTAATACAGTGATTCCGCCAGATTTCCCCCTGTAGGGGTATCACTCCCCCAAATCCTCGAGAACTTTAACATTTTTATGGTCAAAAATTAATAAAAACCATGCAAAACTCTACTCACACCCTCCCAATTTTGACTTGACCCCCTCAAACTAAAAATCCTGGCGAAATCCCTGCAGTAATGAGACGTCAAGGTACAGAAAAGAAAATAGAAAACCTGGCATGATAATCTTATTGCGTTCAAATTTATAAGCAAAACATTTTTCAGGAAAAAGAATATCTGCATATAGTGGTAAAGAATGTTTTCTCATGTTTCGTTTGAAGGTTGAAAATATACATGGTCGAATTTGTGCACCCAGAAGCAAGAAAAAAAGTAATAATTGAAACCATATTACAGTTGATCCATTCTCCAAGGTGGCGCCAATAGGTACTTTATCTTCTTTTTTCCGTGAAACCAAGGCGTTGTGAGCTCTATTATACTTTCCACTCGGTAAGGTCGACCACGATTATATCATCGTAAAAATACAAATGATAACCGTAGCAAAGTGATGAATCTTTTATACCTAACCATTGCAGGGGAAGCAGGATCTAGATGGGTTACATCAGAACAGAAACAGCTTGGCTGTCATCAGTAAACAAATCTTGGCTTCTCATTGGAAGAACGGTGGTCAAAGTCAGCATTCGGAGATCATTGGTGGAACATTTACAATTAAATTTCAGTTGTGATTGAAAGGAGCAAAAGTGTATCCTGTTTCCTATGAGCGTCCACAGAAGCAAAATTAATACGGAGATCTCCATATTCAATACTAGAATATTGATATTATTATTAAAAATCCAAAATTTAAATGCTAGTTGTAGAGGTAGGGTCTGAAATATACTTGCGTTTTAAATTCCAGATTTAACGTGTAGATCACCCCCGCCATCTTGGTACGCACTTTCCATTGATTTAAATGGGAATTGTTTTACTCGTCTTATATCTTTCAGGAGCATAGTTTTAACTTCTGTTTTCGCCCAGTTTATCGTCATGTTCTCTTTTACAAATGCTATTTCATAGAAATGCAATATTTTACACACGAACAGTATAACATATTGTGATTTATATAGCAAACTATTAATAATACATAATACTTATATATTTGAAGAAACTTCACAAACCAAAACTATACAAGTCAAAATAAGCACAAAGACAAATTTTGTGAAAGAAGAACTTAAATATTCTACTTCCGAGAGGCATAAAATGAGTAAAACAATTCCCGTGCAAATCAATGGAAAGGTCATACCAAGATGGCGGGGGTGATCTACATCGTTAAAATACTATTTGACTTCTACGACGGGAAGGAAAATTGCACCGACCTGAACCGAAATTTAATTCATATTTTGGGAATGTGTCGCAGTTGTGAATATAAGAAGTATAAAAAACTGTTAACTGTCATTTTTAGAATTCAAAACATCAACAAATAAAGGGGACAACATTCTTCAAATATGCTAGACTTAGACCAATGTTACCGGTTCAGCCCATAAACGAAAAATGGAAAAGTGACATGTTTAAAAGGATGAATTACAGATTATTGTTCTTTTCTAGGTTTCATTAATCGACCAACAGACAAAATCACAACAGTTTAAAACATCATCAAAAGGAATAACCAATGCTTGAAAATTTCAATCATTTATTTAAATTATAGGTTTGTTTAGACCACTACATTGATGACTAAAGTTAAATTAGGAATAGCAAAAATAATGACGCTCTGAGATTCATAAAATGTCAAATTTCCAGGCTGAAAAATATAAAATTCATAACACCACACTGTCACAGATGTTACTGTTCGGTACTGCAAATCAGATGCCCGTGAAGACCAACGGTAAATTTATCTATAGAAATACAAAATATGGTTGTAAATTAGGTACGGGTTCACTGCTCTAATATAATTAAGCTGGATCAGCTTGATGCAAGTTTACGATTAGTCTTGCCAGGATAATATGGCTCAAACCAGCGTTGCCAGATCGTAGGAAATGTCCCATTTTGTGCAGGATTCCCAGTATCGGAACGTTTCAATTTTTACCATGTGTCATACCAATAACTGTGAAGTGAGGAATAGGCATAGAGATATGGAATACTTTATCAATTAAATAAGAAAAGCTTAACATTTAGAAACTGAATAAGAAACATTTAACAGAAGAAATATCAGAGTCTTTTATTTTACCTACTGAAACAGCCCAATCTTGATACAACCACGTGTTAATGTGTTACAAAAACTTATCAAGTGGATTAAAATCCTCCAAATTGGTTGGTCTTGTTCTGGTATCATCTGCAGTTCGGTGTTTTCACAGCCACGTTTTCACATATGGCTCTGGATCCCAGTATCTCAAGTTTGGGCCGCGCAATTTCACAAACATTACACTTGACACATGTGGCACTGTCAGTCTCGTACGGGTGGGGGTAATGATAAGATTCATTAGACTGCCAATATATATTGTAAAATGGAGCCTTTTTTTTAAACCGTACCGGAAGGGCGTTCCGGTACCAGTACACCCCTGATTTTGTGCGGTTTTTCGGTAAGAAATAGTATGCTCTCGAACCTGGGTGCTTTTCTAATTTTATCACGAGACTTCGGCGGCTGAATGCTTCAAATGTTAAAATGATCTACAATTAATAAGCACAAAAACCTGTAGAGCTGAAAGTAGCGTAGAACATTAAGCTTTCATAAATGATATTGATGGTAATCCATGAATATGTGCAGCTTTACTAATATTTTCCTGGATCCCATCCCACCTACAAATCTACTGTAGTGTGTGCAAATAAGATGCAGTAAGTGACCCCTTGTAGTTTCTGGCTGAACATATGCTTCCTGTGTTATAAACTTATTAAAGTTTCAATTTACTGATGGGGAAACATATTCAACATTAAATTAACTGAAACATTTTATTTTTCGTAAGCATTGTAGCTAAAACAATTTGTTTCAGTACAAGCAATAGGGGAGAGGGGACTACATTTGAACGGGGGGCACCGTAGAACAGTGGAGATAACTTTTAATTTATAAAACGAAATTTCTTTTGTCCAACATTTATAAATTGCAAACATCATGCCACACAGCTGTCGTTTGTTTTTCACAATTTGTGTGCGTTACCTGGCCAAGTATGATACCGTACTTGATGTATTTTGTGGGTACCCAAGTAAAAATTCATCTCAGAGATTGTAAGCTTCTGGAGAGAAGAGAACTGTAGCATATCTTTCCATGTTAACTTACGAAGTAACTACACTCCTTCACGCATTAAACTGTCCTTGTTGCTTTCTGAAAATCCTTCTCCCATAATAACAAAATGTGTGTGATTGGACGTACTGGGGTAGCTTTGAACAAAAAGAAGGGGTAGATTTGAACAAGGTAGCAACTTATGTCCATACAGCTTACTTTGTTGAAGAAAAAGTACTTTTCAACATATTGTGTGAAAGCATATCAATTAGGTTGTGTAAATGTTTTAACAAAATTTGTACGAGTTCAAAGTTATGCAAGCCTAATAGTTATGAAATCCTCGTAACACCTCGAAACAAGCAAGTAAGTTTAACGTTTATTAACAACTGCGTAGTTTATATTCTTTGTATGGCTAGTAAAACTTTAGTTTACTTTCTTCTGATTCCGTATTTGTATCTAGAAGCATTTACTAAGAAATTAAATGATCTTATAATAAAATTAAGGATGTGTTCAAGACTTCCCCAGCCATATTCAAAGCTACCCCACTTACCCTGGTTCAAATCTACCCCCTAGTGGGCACATTTGAACGATAGCCTTCCAGTTCTTGTCCTTGCTTTAAGACAATGAAGTACGTAATTTTCTTCGGCGCGCTGTAAATGTTCCCATACACATGTTATTTAACTGAACAAATTCTCAGTGAGGAAGCAAAATTAAATTTGCCCAACCACGTGTTCAAAGGTACCCCCTCTCCCCTACACACCAAAAATAATCTTTCTACGTACTTTAAATTTACTTTATTCAGGAGATAATTGTCCTTCGTGACTGCTGCATTACAATATGCATTTTTTTTTAAATTACTAACCGTTGCACGGAACGTGATGTTCAGTTGTTACTTTAATCGATTACAACTGCCAGGCACACTCTAGGTGCTGTCCTCACTAGCAGCAGATCCGTTACCCTATTTACATCCATGGCTACTACAAAAGTTTACTTATGCTTTGAAAATCCAAGGAGCAGAATGCTTCTTTGGCCTCCCGCGCAAGCGCCCATCATGTCAGCTTTCATAATTCTTGCTTGGACGAGGGACATTATTATAATTCTGTACTTCTGACAACCCTTGGAATTTGCACACTGTTGAATATTGATAAAGGGCGTAACTAGGCCCAGCGGGGTCCCAGGACAGAGATATGCCAACGGGTCCCCCCAGGACCATGAAAATGTAGGGCATATAATTACCTTGTTTCTTTGTGTTAGACACACACAATAATGTACTGGAGGTACATGAGCAGCTCTTTTTTGAGGCATATAGGTCCATACCATTACATTGCATAGGCCTAATTGTATTTAGTTTTATAAGTTATAACTACATTGTTTTCTAAAATGTATTTTTTAACCAGGCGGAAGAAAGGGATATAAGCCTTAGTGCTGGGAAATTAATATAAATAAATACTATAATTTGAATATAAGAATTTTTAAGTTTTCCAAATTGATTACTTTTCAAGCAGGATGAAATAACACTTTCTAGAAGTTTTCAGTTTTTATTTGAAGATTCAATGATCAACACAACTTTATACCTTTATTACAGATACGAGAAAAACTTTAAACTTTCCCTTTAACATAAAAAAATAATGTGAACCATGTTAAAGATACAAATGAAACATTTTCATGTCCTTCAGTCCCCTTTACTGTCCTCTCTGAACTTAATACAATTGAAACTGGCAGGGTTGGAGGCAAACTGGGCGTGTGCGTTGGGCGACAACTACGTTTTAACCATAAATTTAATATACTACTACTAGATCAAACATAGGCAGCACTGAAGCATTCCCAAATTGAACGTTGAGCTTTTCGCCATATTTGGAGCAAGAAATCGTCTGCTAGCGATCCGTTTCTCCAAGGACAGGAAGTTTCTGTACCACAAACTTAGGGCTGATGATAAAGAAAAGTATTGTACGTAAAGAAAATCCAAAGTTTGTTTAGAATAAAGTTTTACAGTCCAATAGTATCAGAATAATTGCTTAACATTTATTTCTTATCTCATTAAAAAAAACAAAAAAAAAAACTATTTTTTCGTTGTTACTCATCGAGAAACAGAATCGAGTTAGGAAACAAATGCCTGAGAATTCTTATGCGTGTTTACCTTGTAGGCCCGCCGTCAGTGGCGAATGTGAACTTTATACTACGCATGTACAATTCTGTGGCACCATGCAAGAAACCCATCGACATCAATTAGGAGAACATTGTCTACTCTGATTTGTCATCTCTGCTTCTCGGACACAAGTACCACAATTTGAGGGATGACGTACGACATGTTTAGTATTGCATTCGTGACATTATTTATCTTTTTTTAATTTAAAGGTTAGGGTTTCGTGCACGGTGTCACAGAATTTAGTTAACAAGGACATATGACTATAGTCAATTACCGAGCGTTGGTTAACCAAAAGGTCCTGGAAACGATCGCAGCGGCCGCCTATGGTAACTGAGGTTTCCCAGAGTTTTTTCCTTTTGTCACTTCAGGCAAGTGCCGGGATAGTACCTGCAAAAATTTGGGGAAAAGGCATCATACCAAACAATTAGATGTATTAATTGGGTACAAGTTCGATTGTGATTTGCTAAACCGACACGACTTGCATTTTTGGATATGATTTGTGACGATTCGGTGTTTCCTTTGCATGCCTCCTAAACAACCAGAGTATTTGGTTTCGAAATTTCTTGAAAAGAAACGCCCCGTTGGTCTAGTGGGGTCATCGCTGACTGCTGATCCTGGGGTCCCGGTTTCGATTCCCAGCTCTGCCAAGAATTCTTTCCAAAGCGAAAGGGTCTGGAACGGTGTCCACCCAGCATCATGATGCAATTGGGGAGCTTCTGTGAATATAAGACAGTGGCGATCGCAATTCAGAATTCGGCTCTCCCCTCCCAACACGTCTGGTCAGCGTTGGAGCAGTAGACCAATCTCTTCCTCCGGGAGAGGCCTCATACACTAGTGGATTAGCCATATTCTCTCTTAATATATACGCGTATGAGCCTCCTGCGTAGCCTAGTCGGTAGTGCGCTCGACTTCAGTGCGAGCGGTCCCGGATTCGATTCCCGGTGGGGGCTCAAAAATTTCGGTGTTGACCCAGCATCGTGAGAACAGTTGGGGAGCTGCTGTGAATAATAGTGGCGATCACAGTGAGAGCTTCTGTTCTCCTCTCCCAACCCGTCTTGTCAGCGTGGGAGTAGTAGACCAACTCCTCTCTTCGGGGAGAGGCCTCATCCACTAGTGGA
>JAGDQP010006759.1:10512-22418 GCA_022664845.1 Lepisma saccharinum | reverse complement strand
ACGAAGGAATCTCAGCGTAAAGGAGGCATCGTCAACGTTTTAACGAAGGAATCTCAACGTAAAGAAAGCAATGTCAACGTTTTAACGAAGGAATCTCAACGTAAAGAAAGCAATGTCATCGTTTTAACGAAGGAATCTCAACGTAAAGAAAGCAATGTCATAGTTTTAACGAAGGAATCTCAGCGTAGAGGAGGCATCGTCAACGTTTTAACAAAGGAATTTCAATGTAAAGAAAGCAACGTCAATTCCTTAACACAGGGACTTTATTCCAAGGAATACAGTGTAAAGGCTCTAACAAGGAAACCTGATTTGAAGGAAGATATCAAAGCTCTTACAAAGCAACACGATATAGAGGAACCTAGATCTAAGGAGAACAATGTCAAGACTCCAACAAAGGAACCTTCATCTAAGGAAATCAAGATTCTAATAGAGAAACCTGATTCAGAGGAAGAAATTTCGGGCGAAGATTTGTTCATGGAAACCGCTAAAGCAATGTCGCCCGAGGCAAGTGTTCAACTAAAGAATTTATTTTATATGTTGACGAAATGTTTAGCGGAGGTTCACTCTGAAAAACTCAGGGAAGTTCAAAACATGTTCTCCGATCCAGATATTCTAAGCAACATATTAAACAGAAATGATATGATTGAATTCATGCGTTCGTTGATTGGGAAATCTTCGGGGGTTGAACCATCACAGGATGATACAAACAGGCTGAAATTACAAGAACAAACGCGTATGGAAGATAGTGTTAAAACTTCAGAAAGACAAACGCTTAAACCAAATAATTCAGGAAATACAAGACCAAATGGTGGACCCTATTGTAAGTTGATAAACTGTGAGGTTTGTTTTGAGAAATGGAAATTAACCCCTGAATCTAGAACAGGAAGATTTCATGGTATTAAACCTCGGTCTCCCGGTGTTTCTCCACATGTTAGACAAAGAACCACTAGTGAGAAAGATTCATTAGATCCCAACACAAGTTACGAAAACCGAAACGCAGCAACCCTTACGCCATCTAGACTTGATAGAGGAAAGAGTAGCATCAACCACCTAACCACTCCTGGTTCCCTCCATGGAAGTAAATGTTCCTCTTATTCACTGGTAAATATGCATGCTAAAGCGGAAACTGAACAAAAAGAGACTAACTACAATGAAGATGAAAAAGGAATATTGAAAGCTATGGAAGATGTGAGTATATCTGATATTGATATGGTCAAATTGAGAAGTACTGTCACTATGAACAGAGAAGTGGACAGTATATATAGATATGTGAATAGGTTAAAAAACATAACAAAATCTTGTACGGACTTACTTGCTGTCGATCCTTCACTAAATAGTAGCTCATGTTTACACAAAATGAATACATAATGACTAACAGTGTACCTTATACCAATCACCATGTCTCGATTACTTCCAGTGAGTTCAGTACTTGTAGATTCTTATTAAATTGTATATTACGTAAAATCTAACGTTATCCAGTAATAATAATACATGTACTAAAAGCATGTTAGAGTACAGAATTTTTAATCTTTTAATTAATGCATTTAGTAAACAAAAGAAGCACAAACATGTTAATATTATTCTTTGCTTCTAGATAGTTGAACCACAAGTATTAGACATTTGTTTTAGGCATGGTTTAAAGCTATGAATATATATGTAGCACTACCATCAAACCTTTTTTTAAAGAAGAATTTTACTAGACATTAGTTTGTGTTGAAGTTGTGAAGTTTATGTAAAGTTCATATTGGTTGTAAGAGTTAGTTCTTAAAGGAACATTTGAGCATAGTTTGAAGTTGCAAAATATGTATCACGGATGTCTAGATTGCATTTATTAGAATGTAATTGCCTTTCTCATAGTATGGACCGTTGATTATTTTATAATACTTTGTAAGATTCAAAATAATAATCAGTAGAAGCATTATCTGTATTAGAATAAGTGCCCGACTCGTAGGAGTAATCTACACTCAACTGTACTTTATTTGTGGAAAAAAAAAATTGCTACATAATGTAATCCATATATTATTTCTTTAACACTGCTTACAAATATTTGTTACGCATTTGATTATCGCATGTTTTGAAGTTCTGAAATATATGTGATCAAGTTTACTCATTCTTACAAAAGGTTTACTATAAGTTATTGTTTTCTTGTGTTGTCAAATTTGTATAAAATAGATATTCTTGACTTTTATCATTTACTAAATATTTCTCTACATGATTTTTTTTATGGTTTGAAGTAAAATTTATAAAATATACATTTTATTATATTTACTTTTATTGCTTTGTAACATTCCTTATTTAAAAGTACTTCTATTGGCTCGAATTATTTTCAAGTCATAACAGTAGAAATTTTCGTAAGGTGTGTATTCTTCTAAAATATTTTTTCAATTATGTTCTGAAGATGTAAAATTTACTATTTAAGTAGTTGTGGAATAAAGAAGCATTTAAATAATACTGATTTATTTTGGGATTTTTCCACCAATGCTTGTCTTTAAATTTACAAATTAAATGTAAATTAAATGCAGTGCTCGAAGTGGGTTTAAAAAGATACGGGAACGGTTGCAGAAGTGGACTAGGAAAGGTAAGGGTACGCTTGCACCTACTGAAAGTAAAGGCAATGAGATCCCATTATTAAAAACGGTAGAGAGGTACGCCGAATCTAAAATGAAAAAGGTAAGGCCTCGGTGTGTGCCTCTCCACTTTGTGCACTGATTACATGAGTACCTTGGAATCAATATCTTTCGGACCTGCTAAGTTAAAAAAAAAAAAGTCTGATTCTGGTAATTGAAATGGCCCTTTACAACATACCCAAATGGCAGAAACAATTAAGATTTGTAGATGTTTAATTCTTAATTTCTTTCTGCCATTTGGGTATGTTGTAAGAGGCCATTTCAATTACCAGAATCCGACCGTAAGTAGTTATTTGAATTATTTTGGACATGGCAGGTTTTGATTCTAAGATACCCATTTGTTAAATGTATATTAAATGTTTAATAAAAGTTCTAATCATGTAGAATAATTATGAAGATTATAAAAATAATCATACGTTGCATTCTTGAAGCTACAAGAGTGAAAAATATGGCAGTCATGTAAACAGTCTGAATAAAAGCGAATGCTGGATTTTCCTTGAATCGATGGGTCGATAACAATTTGTTAGAAAAAACAAATACTACTGCAGGATACTTAACAATAGTGATGAAGTAGGTCTATGAATGCAGGATTGGATTTAGGTTTCATTTTTTTGGTCTGGCCCATAGTTTGGAAACGATACAGCTTTTGTAAAGTATAGCGGGCCACAACAGGAGTTGAGTTTTTCTTTGTCCGACCAGGCGTCTGGAAACTTTTGACCTGGCCAGGTGAGGCTGAGCCATGGCCGAAATCCATTCCAGTATGAATGGATACACGAGAACTGCAGGATATGTAAGGCAAGTACGTAGTCCTCTCCATTATCCCGATATTCCTTCAGTCTGAGAGTACAACTTGATACCCTTTAAGTAGTTGCATCCTTCCTTCTTTCAACAATATCTTCGAATAATATCAACATAGTGTCTGCCTAACCAATATACTGACCAGTATTTTCTTTTCTTTATTGACTCTAGTATTGTTCGTGTATCACCTACTCTCGTGAGTACTTCTTTATTACGAATCTTTTTGTTTCCAACTGATTTATTTCATTCTTAATTTCTACATTTGGAAAGCTTCACTTTCTTCAGTTTTCACAGTGGCGGCTCGTGACACAAATACTAGGTGAAGTACTACCAAAATGTTCCTCCATCAACACGTTCCTACTATCCTTGTTCGTTAACATTTACTCTGGGATTTCTGCACTTAGGATTGATAATGCCACTATCCGATCTCAGATGATGGACTGACTTTGTGACCCAGTTAGTTATATTAATGCCAATTTAGTTAATGCATATCAAAATAAGTGAAGCTGAGCTTCACTAACTTCACCTGATGAGCCGCCACTGGTATATCATAGAGTTCGTTTCAGCTACTTTATCAAAATATTTAATCTTGTTTTCAATTCTTCGTTTGGGCGTTCCACAGAAAAGGTGACACTGGTCTATATTAAAAAAGTTCTGGGGATTTAAACAAATTAAAAATTACATTATATTAACACCAGTAACAGCATTTGTTTGTTGTATGAAAATATTGGAAACATTTTTTTTTAAGCTTTTACAACACTGGTAAGACACTTAGCTCATCTATTTTCAGCATCCAATAGCAATGTGTGTGCTTTTTTTCAACTTATAACTTGCAAAGAGTGCGTCCCTGATTCAAAAACTCATGAAAAGCTAACAATTTGAAAATCCGTGAACCTAATTGATAAATTTGAACGGATGTATTTAAGGTCTCTTGTTCAAAGCTTTCTGGGAAATCAAGACGCCAATTGCACAAAATAAATGTAGAAAATCTATCGTCTTCGTAAGTTTTATTTTCAATACAAATGCGAGTTTTGCCAGAGCATATTAATATTAAGTGTTACTAGCGAAGATGGTGGTGAAATTTTTCACCGAGATATGAAGATGAAGCGTAAGAGCAGGCAAATTGTAGTTGTTTAATGTTTAAAGAAACTTTAAAGGAGAGAGAAGTTCTTACAACGTACATGCGGAGACTACATTCTACTTATCAAATATTTCGTTTACACATCTAAATAATTGTGGAAAGTTCTAATTTCCCCATTCATTTTCGTAAGTTTGTTTGACATTATGGACTTCATCTATTCACCACGTATAAAATTAAAAATCACATTTTTTTTTTCATATCACGTGATAATCATTTTTGAAATAAGCATCAGAAAGTACTTTAAATATGCCTATTTTACTAAATCAAATGTGATTACATAAAACATTTAAAAAGAATTAAACGTTTAATCAAATTATAAATTACATTTGCTCACAAACCTGAAGTGATTCGCCAAATCTTAAGTTATTTCTGAAATTAGCAGCTAATCTTCCATTCTAAAGTGCCTATCTGGAGGAGACATTTTGTGATCGTAAAAATGTTGGCCTGTTAATCTTAGTGAATGGCTCTTTACGCTTTTCTTTCACACTTCACATCTCTACTTATAATACTTCGTCAAACATTCTATTTTCTTTACTTTCAATTTTGATGTTTGGTGTGTGTTTATTTGTTCTAATTTTTCATTCCCTTCTTTTATTGCCATTCTATATTCCTCTTAGTTTTTTAATCTTTCAACAGTTTGTTGCTTTCTCTTCAAAGTACATACGTAGGGAGGTTATTCTATCCATACACCAAGGTTGCTCACTTCAAGTCGCGTAACCTGTCAGGAAATTTTGGAGTGTCAAATTATTTATATGCAAAAATGGTCTCGATTGCAGGTACTAAATTGGGCCATCTTATTTGACGAAAAGACAAAAATGCTTGGTAACAGCCACCTGGATACGTTGCTAAAATTTATTCCCTCAATTCTGGAGTTTTATCATGTGACCAGGTACATTAACTCGACCAATGTACCCTTACTTTTGTGATCTAAGCACGTAGCTATGGCCCAAGTCTTCACAACTCTGTGGAGAATGACACCGATTTCCTGATACATCAGATATTCCGAGATAGTATTTTGAAGCTGAGCCCTGCCCAACTTCCATCCTTTCAGCTACCTTATCTCGATCTTGGCCCACGTTGCTCAAAGGCCATACATCAAATTCCGATGACCTCTACGATCATTTCTGCGCTGAAGTGTTCGGAAAGATATCTCTCTCTTCCAGGGTCTTAGCCTAGATATCATGTGCCTGATGAAATAAATATTCTGAGAAATGTCATTTGAGTGCAATAGCATTCAAACACATGTACCTCGTCTGTGCCTATCCAAAGTCCATTACCGTAAGCAATATCTGTATATTTAGAAAAAGTAAATGCTATTCCCCTGAATGTTTTGCTTTCACCCTACAATTCCAATTACATGTTCGGTTTCACTCTATGTAAATTGAACAACTTCATCTTTGAAAACTGCAACTTAAGGGCACAGCCATGAGCATTCGTATGCCTCCTTCCTACGCCAACCTTTTCGTGGGACGCCTGGAGAGACATTACCTCAACTCCACACCTCTCAAAATCTTTCACCTGGCTTCGCTATATCGACAACATTTTCTTAACCTGGACCCACGGACAAGTTACTGGAAACATTCCTGCAAAACCTCCACTGCATTGTTTCGGTCAAATGGACTTGGTCCTCCTCCAGGAAACCCGTAACTTTCCTAGATGTGGATGTCTGGCTCAAGAGTAGTAAACTTGAGACAGGTATCCACATCAAACCTACCAACAGTATGAAATATTTCCATTTCAATAGCTCCCATCCATATCATACCATACGCTCTTGCTGTCCGGGGTTCCCGCATCAGCTCTTCTGATGATCTACTTCAAAATTATTTCAGTACCCTCTCAACGACCTTGGATATCCCAATCACCTCGTCCGAAAACAATGGACCGTGCAATCACCCAAACACCAACCGGTCTCTCCGCGAAGCTCCCTCTGCTTTCAATCTTTTCACCAAGTACCAACCCGCCCTTCAGGCCCTCCGAAAGCTCCTGAAACTGGCGCACCCCATACTCACTGCGTCACAACCTGAAACAGTTTTTTGCTGTCCTGCCCCAAAATAGTTTAACGCAGACCCCCGAATCTCGACACAATTCTCACCAGAACTGGACCCATTCCACCTCCCTCAAATCTGGCAAGTGGAATAGACCCCGCTGCAAAACCTGACCTTCGAACTTCCTCTCACTCACAAGACTTAAATTTCCGACACTCCGGCAGTTGCATATCTTCCAACCTCAATCATCTCCTACTCTGTAACCTATGTTCCACCTTCTACGTTGGAGAAACTCAAACACCCTTAACAATCCGCATCAACAACCATCGCTACTTTTCCAAATCACAACTTCCGCACCTCGCCATACCTGAATACACTTCATATCACGGGTGCACCTTGGACGAAACCTTTCGAGACAGCATCCTGAAAATTCTGAACCCTGACTCACCTGCCACAGTTAGAAAGAGATGGGAGCAGACCTACATCTGTCCTCTCCACCAACCATGAATCCGACCTTAACTGCATGTAACCTATTATAGTACAGTCTTCTTCTTTTCTCCGACCTATCTAGTCATTTCCCGCCTTCATAACCTGGCCACACTGTTACCCAGCATTAGTTGGCAACTTGATTTCTTAGCACCAGTCCCGTACGAGAGTCGCGCTTTCGGAATTTGAAGGCCACCATCTTACACACGCGACTACAGGCTTATGTAATGCGTGTACTGTAAATAAAGCTTCCAATTCACAGTTTGTAAATTCGAACCTTGGATCAGTGGATAAAGCGTCTACTTCCTGAGAAAAAAAAATTGAATCCCGACGGGAGCAAGGTTTTTCGTTTTTCTATCAAAATACATTTCTATATGTTCATATTTATTTATATAGTATGGTTTATTGTATTTTTCGTAAATTATCTTTGATTAGTGGTCATGGGTTAGGTCAGGTTCGATTGTGTATCTTTGCACATTGTTTTCAAATTCCGATCGCGAGACGCTCGTGTTCCATACCAGTCCTCTGTCCATTTTCTCTCCTACCATGTGAAAATGCTATTGCGAAACGTTGCCGCCTTTCTATTGTTTGATATTCCTGTACACCTGTCTTTATATTATATAATGTATCCTTTTTCTACGTTTTTTACCATATCTTTTATCTATATATTCAGTATATATAGCCTATATTTGTGAACACATCGGGGGAACAAAATGGTAAGCGCCATATGAAAATTCCTCTGGTATACTGAAAATAAAATTGTCTAAATCTTAACTTCGAGCGCAAACTTTTTGCTCTTTGTATCCAACAACTGCTCGTATACCTGAAAAACAAAGTTTGCGCTCCAAGTTTCAAGATTTAGACACAATTGTATTTTATTTTCAAAATACTGTGGAAATTTCCTTATGGCGCTTACCATTTTGTTCCCCCGAGGTGTTCATATATAGGTTATACAAAGGCCCTAGGAGGATAAGATGATGAAAAGTGCCTTGGAAGGGATCGTGATGAAAAAAAAAAACACTACCATATTCAGCATCAAAAATGATGGCTCTCCACCAAATTTCAGCTCAAAAGATGCTAACCTAACCTCAAAATAAATTAAAGTGTGTTTTTGGTAGTTTAGCGATATCTTGGTCGGATTTGCACCTACAATGACCTTTTTTTTAATTTGTTTATTTTTAAGCTCTACAAGATGGTAATTGTTTCATTTATGTTGGCGCAAAGTTCAAACTTCTAGAGTGGTTAGAAAATTTAAAAAAAAAAAAGCCAGTTGGCTAAAACAAATATATATATATATATATATATATATATATATATATATATATATATATATATATATGCTAAGTATTTTTAATGGTTCTATAACCATGAATTTTTTCAGATTTTTTAAACTGGTAGAACATAACCAAAATATGAGACACGTGACCGGGCTTCTTACGTAAAACATGCACTGTAAATACACGCCTTCGTGGACAGTTGGTCAAGACCTTGAATGAAAGGTCGCAGGTTTAAGTCCCGCCTGGGACAACACTTTCGCTTCTTTTTTTCTTTCAATATATATTTTTATACGTCCGTATTTATTAGTTAATTGCTAGAATGTATATAAATAACTTACTTCTACTGAAAGCTAGGATGGGGTGCGTTCTCATAGTCAGTCACTTTATAAATTATTCGTTTTGCGCACCATGAGTTTCTTTTTAATCATTCATTCACATTTTGTTATTTACTTTTTAGTACAAATTGTTTAAGAAAAGGATGTCTTGACAGTGCCTTTTATTACGACTATCTCGACCGTGCAAATAAACAGCACACAGATTGTGATAAGATGAAGGTAAAATGAATGTTATGTATATCAAATAACAGGTGGAAGAGACGGTTAAGAACACTTTTGCGTATCCCCACCGCTAACCGGAGGCCCACCCGCAGCTCCGCCGCCAAGCTTCTTTTGGACGCGCCGTGCCCCCTTGCACATCTCGCTCGGTGTGCGTCCACACACATCCTAGCTTTCAGTAGCAATCAGTTATTTATATACATTCTAGCAATTATTAAATAATAAATATGAACATATAAAAATATAGTTTGAAAGAAAAAAGAAAGTGTTGTCTCTGGTGGGACTTGAACCCGGGACCTTCCACTCAAGAAGCCAACGTCTTGACCAGCCGTCCACGAAGGTGACCTGGCAAACGGTGGTTTCGAACTTGTATTTACAGTGTGGGTGTTAGATAAGAAGCCCGGTCACGTGTCTTATTTTTGGTCTTGTTCTACCACTTTAAAAATCTGAAAAAAATCATCGTTATAGAACCACTAAAACTACATATATATATATATATTTTCGAGCCAACTGTTGTCTTAGATTTGTAAAATTCAAATTTTCTAACCTCTCTAAAAATTTGAATTTTGCACCAACATAATGAAACCATTACCATCTTGTAGAGCTGAAATAAAAACAAAACAAAACGAAAAAAAGTGTCATCGTAGGTGCAAATCCGTCCGAGATATCGCTAAACTACCAAAAAAAACGCACTTTCATTTCTTTTGAGCTGAAATTTAGTGGAGAGACTTAATTTTTTATGCTGAATATGGTGTTTTTGTTTTCATCACGATTCCTTTCATGGTACTTTTCACCATCTTATCCTGCTAGGCCTTTTGTACCGGTCAGGACAAAAAAAATCACCAAATGTAAGACCTCGTGAGACAAGAAGCAGATTAAAGCCTCTGTTTGTCCTAGCAAACACTATAGCTATGCAGTTAATGTACAGTCTTTACACACGATCTCAGGTTCGAAAACAATACGAGAATATTCTTGTTCTGTCATAACCTCGTTCAAGTCATGAGTATTAAGCGTATATTTCAGTGTTGCATGTATACAACAACGCTTAGTTATTTGCGATAAAGAATTGGGGCCAGTAGAAAGACTGTCTTAAGATAGATCCATACAAAGAAGGCACAAATAATTAATTTTAATCCTACACATCAAACAACTTTACATTTGAAAAATGTAATTAGAAAAATAATATAATTATCAGAACATCTTTATATATAAAAAAGCTGTATATATTTGACCTGAAACCATTTCGTGAGAAATTAATACAAATACAAGACTTTGCTCTTTAGTTGGGAGCAACATTAGGAAACTGACTCCCGGTTTCCTATTCAGTACAGTGGTAGATTAGTGGTGACTTACTTTGCTGAACATGTTGTTGTAAACAATACAGTTCGTTCGACGTGAGCCAAAGATGCTTAAAAGTGATACATAGAATTAATCATATTTCATCAGTTAAAGAAATGAACCGGAAGAAGCTTGCTTGATAGATTGGTATAGAGTTCTCCAAGTTTCTCAAACACGCTGCTACAACTTCATTTACTGATCTTACATATAGTAATTATTTCAGTTCTGTAATGAATGTTTCAATCTAGTTTAGCGCCGATTACAGTGAATTCAAATATTGCAATCAATCGATTTTTTCTTTAGAATACAGTATGTTCAATAGCATTCTCACGTGGCGAGGACGACATGCTCTTGCGTGAATATATCCAGACTAAATAGCACAATATAATATCCAAACATACAAATTTTCGCGAGGCTAACTGCTCGCATCTTCAGGTGTACAGAAAGTAAATGTGAGTTCAAGTCTCTTTCCACTTACTGTGCACCTGACGATGCGAACAGTTAAGCTCGCGAAAATATTTGTGTTTATGTTAAGTCCAACCATGTGGTATCACCGAGCTAAAACATATGGAAACCACTCCATATGAACACTTTTCATCTATATCGAAGATAGGCTCGGTATTGTCATATCGTAAAACGTATTGGACTTAGTGTATCAATATCGATCATTATGGAATATGGGCTCGGTGTCTTACAATTTATTGGACTTAGAAAGTGTATATATCATCCACTTAATATGAATCTGAGTGGATAAAAGATTAGTTTTGAAAAAATGGGAAAGTAATATATGAATTCATTAATCCGTTTTCAAAAAAGTATCACAAGCATATTTCATAATCACTTTCACAGTATTAATTTTGCAAAGGTTATTTGCCACAATATACAAATAGAACCGCAGTAACCCGACCTGCGATGGTTCGATTCCTCGCATAATCCGACTATTACGGAGGTATAGGAAATAGTGCGGATTTCTGCACTTGTTCTTGAACGTCAGTCAATTGAGTCAATTAGCGTAATACTTAACCAGTGAGTTCTCGTGCTTCACTATTATTTGTTACAGCAGCAGTGATTTTTGACAAGGTGAACAGTTTGTTTTTTGGTATTTTTCTTAATTATCAAATGGATTTATTTGCTCTTTACTGGAATATATTAAATAATTTTTGCTCCTCTGATAATCCGGCTTTTCTTGTGTTGCGTCCATGCCCTCAGTTTCAAAGGTGACGGGGGCTGTACTGTGTACTTACACGTAAAAAGCCTATGTACGTAGTTATGCAAACAGCACTAGAAACCGTGTAATTCTTCCTGTATATTACTGAACTACTTCTGGTGAGTAAAGAACACTAGTAAAGTACTAGTTTACGAAAACAGACAAAGCAAGGTTGAATAATGCAGCATAATCGAAGTCTCAAGACACATTTTATTAATTATCAGGCAGAGCTTAATCTTCCTGATGGTTTCTCCTGGAGAAGGGGAGGAATATAAAATAGATACAATAACTTGTAACTATTATCACCCTCCACACGCCTCTCATTCATACGAAGCAGCTCACTCGCATCTAATGAAATATTTTTCTAGAGACGCGTTTTATCTCAAAATTTCGACTTAATATAGAGAAGTATGTAGCAGCAGAGAGAATCAAGAGAGCATAAGGTTAAAATTGTGTATATATATATATATATATATATATATATATATATATA
>JAGDQP010006759.1:0-10412 GCA_022664845.1 Lepisma saccharinum | reverse complement strand
TGTCAGGAAATATTTATTTTTTCCTAAAGCTTTATCAAATGATAAGATTATCAACGATTCCTAACTCGATAGACTACACCAACAAAGAAATACTGGATGTAAATTCACACTGAATTTATAAATACTAGAAACAGATTCACAAATGGTTTATCAATTTACCTCCAGCATTTCTAAACACAATCATTTTTGTCTTGACCCTAGCATTTCTAATGCTTCTTTCTGTGTTTCGAATGCTGGAGATAACTTTATTAAACACTTCATTGTGTGTTTATTGGTAGTGCAAAGTTCGGCCTATACTGTCGCAGTTGATAATGATTTACTTTTGTGTACTCCCAGTCATGCAAACCACACTCGCTATTTTTTTTTTTTTTATTATTATTATAATTTTTTTCTGAAATCATCGCTCGTAATGCATTGGTATAAAATGTAATTTAGTAACTCCTTTCTTCATTTACACATTTCATTATCTGTTACATTTGAGAAATTTCAAGGGGGGTGGGACAACGCTTGGAATGTTGCTGTTCTGTTCAAATCTTGTCCGCTTCAGGAAGTGTTACCTACCGAAGAGAAATACCACCATACATACTGACATTCACTCGTAGAGTGTATTGTTTTCACACGAAGGAAGTAACCTACCAATAGGTATATAAAACATCTGTGTCGCTGAAATATAACACATCGTTTCAAGGTCATCCCACTAATCCTCAGCGAGACCTTACTCTGTGACCAAAATTCTCCCTAGGATTAGAGAAGTGAGGTTAGCTGTGCGTCAAATGTCACAGCAGGTGATGGTAGTGCAACAGTACTGATAGTCCTTTACCGTGTGGTGCGAAATGTTCCACACCCAATTTAACTGTCTCGAAAGAAATTGTGTATGGAAATCCATAACAGAATTTACCGCCAACGCGAACATTCGTATTAAGAGTACTTAAAAGTACAGAAAATAGTCGAGAATGAATTTCAATGTCTGAATCGAAATAATAAACACAAAAGCAAGAATTGGATGGCGAATGAGACAGCAGAAGCAACAGGAATTTCCAGAGTAAATGCTATTTTAGTTCGAGGCAGGATTTATTATTATTACAATCACCAAGAACAAACGTTTACTTGTCACAAATAAGCTACGATGCGTATAATGATAAATTGATGGGGTGGCATGAGGGTAAATCACTTTCAGAGATTGAAAATACGATCCAACGAGCATAATTTCCTTAAGCAAAACTCTTAAGACTTTATTCATAACATGTTAGAGACTAAGATTAGACACCATATTTGATGGACAATGTTTCCTGATATCAAAATCTGGATTATCATTTGGCTCTTCGATTTGAATTTGGATTTGTAAGGCCTTTACGGAACTTTGCCTCAGGCCTGAGAGATCATGGATAAATTGGTGGAATGAAAGAAGTGGGAGGAAACGCGACAACTCAGAGGAAACTCACGCACACAGTGTTTGTCCACCACAAGCCCCACATGGCGTGTGGAGGGATAAAACCGACGACTCCAAGCAGCAGAGAAGCTCTCTATCATTGAGCCACCGCAGCTCCCTGACGCTTCAATGTTGGAAGGTACCGCCTTAGCTTTAATTCGAGCACTGTCGGACAATAGCTCGGTGTAATTAATGCAAATAGTGATGAACCGTTCTGGTTTGGTAAACCCTCATCTTTACGCCTAAAGTACAGTTTTCTTTAATATGAGAACCTTTCAGAATCATAATTTACGATTAGAAATACTTTAGTGAGGTCTTGAAATGGTTCCGAAATAACTTTACAGAATATTTAGATTTTGAGCAGAAATTAGATTTATAAAAGATGTTTATTAAATATTTTCTATCGCGATCGAAGTTAAGACCACTCTCATCAATAGAGAGATCGTTAACAAGACGATCCAGGATATGAATTACTATTATTGTTACAAGTGTTGCCGCTGTGTCGATTGTTAGTTAAACTAAACTAAGGGATGCCTAGCTTGGTCCTCATCCAACAGTGTTAGCGTTCTTGTATTCTCATATATGATATTTGAATATAACAAAAAAAAAGTCCATCTTTTATAAAGTAGGATATTTCATATTATACTGAGAGATAAACTTTTTTTTTTCAACTTTTACTTACACCCTTTTGTGTCTATGCCCTTACTATTAATATGTGCTTAGCCAGCATATAACCACAAGCTCATCATTTTCTTCATTTTGTCAGTGAATATTAATATTACTGTTTAGCCAACGTATTATTACAAGGTCATCCTTTCCTTCAATTTGTCAGTAAATAATAGGTAAACTACCCAATGTGTAAAATAAACGGACTCGATTCACAGAGAACGGGTCCTTTCGTATACTTGCTGTTTTAGAGGCATCTCAGACGTGGCCTTACACGCTGTAAAGAATCCTCAGTAGCAGGTGCTGCCATCTGTTAAATTGTATGAGGAGAGAAAAGGTTGGGAAAATGTTGCTAAACGAAATCTTTGATATCTAACCTGCCTTTTCTAACCCAACCTGATGTCAAAACTTGTAAAAAGGAAAAAAAAAAAAAAGAGCAAAGTCTTTATAAGTACCAAGGAAAAAGTATTTTTTAAAGAAAGGTCATAATAATCACCTTGCCAGAAATTAAACACTGGTCTCCTGACCAGCATTCCAAAATTTACCACAGCAATAATTTTTTTTTCAGAATCATTCACCGTGCCCCTGAACACACGCGCACAGACTTCCGGTACGCTCTCGCGCAGGCGCAGAGCGTGAACAATAAGTAACACACGCAAGCGCTTCTTCGGCAGCTCGCAGCTAGCTTAGTCCAGTAGTTAATATATCGGGAAGCTGATCCGGAGGTCCCGGGATCGAACCCTGGCGTGGTTACTTTTACCTTTTTTAAAAAGAAAATTAACTTTTTTTTAAATGTATACACGCATTAGGAAATTTAATAAAAGTAGTGATATATCAAACAGAGGTCACTAAAAGTTAGGATGTATATAGTAACCCCACCAAGGCAGATGCACACTTCGCTTGTGCAAGGGGGCACGGTGCGTCCGAAGGGAGCTGGGCGGCGTTAGCCGCGGGGGTGGGGCGCCCCCGGTTAGCGGTGGGCACACGCAAAAGTGTTGTTTACGAAAAGAGCTGTTAACTCAGAATGTGCTGTACCTTACCGGAGTTGTTTCCACGTGAGCTCTCCTTAGAGAAGAGCCACGGGGAATGGCTCTGAAAAAATCTTGCCAGCAGTGTAGTAGCATGTAGTTACGTAGGGCATCAACAGACTGCAATGCGTACTAGAGGACATATTACGACTGTAAGCAGTCTACAACTCATAGTTAGCAACATTAAGTGAGCGAACAGATGCAGCGAGTTCTGTTCCGTTTTTATTTTCAATGCTCAAATTGGCATCACTATTACCTTAAAAGAGTGCCACCTAAAACAATAATAGAAATCCCGTGAAGGGTTTCTGATATCACATCGATCTACATTTGAGTCATTAAAAAGGAAGCTATATTTAAACTTTTCCAAGTTGGATACTTTTTGATCGCAATAAATATAAAAGTATCCAAGACATAGGGTACTCTAATTGGAGGTCCTTAAAATATCACTCAAGTTTGAGGTGTTTCACTGCATGAAATATAGCGATAAAATATTAAGTTTGTATATTTCTTTTAATTTCTTTCAACGATATACTTCTTAAGTACAATTATTACAATTTATAGCTTATGTCTTACCGGTACGTCCATTACATGTATACAATATGAGTAGTACAATACAAACACAAAAGATTAATATTTGTTTACTCAGAATCCCAGAATGAATTTGTAGCCAGCAGACCCTTGAGGAGACATGGTATTCTTGACAGCAACTTCATAGTCTTTAAACGGTAAAATTTGATGCAAAGGTTCCTTTAGTTTCCCATCCTCCATCATTTGATAAATGTTTTTCATCATTTCATGTCGCTTGGCATGGTTAACTTGCTTTCCAGTCCATTCAGTGAGCCAGAATCCGACTGCACGGATGTCTCGAAAGATAAAAACTGTCGTAGGAATAGTTACGGGTTCTTTAGACATACCACCAAATGTCACAAACACTCCCCGTTTGGCTAAATGGCGTAACATATTAAAAGCGTTTTTCCCTCCAACACAATTTAGCCCTAAATTGGGTTTTGGAATTCCTCCCTCTTTAAATATTTCTGTATTCCTGGAAATAAAAGAAGAATTAGACATGAAGACTTGTTCATGAAGTTTATTCACATATCTAAACTAAACTCTTTGACTAGGTAGTCATATCATCCCTTGGCATAGGTTATTTTCCTCCACGTTGTCAGCCAAATCAGTCCCCATCGCAGCTTCACATGGCTTACAACAACTCTCTTCCCATTGGAGATCGAATCCAGGACCGGTCGCACTGAAAGCTAAACATGAACTCCCATAACCTATCAATATTATACATCTTATTCATACAATATAGGACATATTATTTTTAGCTTAGTCTATGATCTATTTTTATAGACGTACAATACCTTATTATTACAGAAAATACATTAATTAATACTGTAAACAAGTATCTAAAGGTAGTTTTTCTTTGTCAATAACTGTTCCGCTGTTCGTACAAGAGTGGCAACCATGCCTTTGAAGATATTTCGGAATTCAGATCTTATTTCCAGAAACTCCAGTGTTCGATTAGTTATAAATTAAGAAGGGAGTTTTTAAAACTAGTAAATCCTAGTAAGTTTCAACCTACTACCTATTTGTGTACAACTACAAAGATTTTATTTCTGGTTGGGATTATATTCGGAATCAACAACCTGGGATGAAATCGAACATCGAAGCACGCTATAGTTCTTACAGCACCGTTCCACACGCAGAAGACGTCTGTAGTTTGACTTCTCATTAGTTCATACGCTTTTTCTCAATCTAAGATTTAAGCCTATGCTTAACAATTATTTTAGAATTTTATACAATAGACGAAGTTAATAGATTTGAAATAATACTTTCTTGACATACCTTAACTCGTCATCATACACTACATGAGTAGCGCCCAACTTCTTGAGATACTTTTCAACAGAATCATCCTTTTTTCTTCTTATAACATTGACGGTTTTAATACCCCAATTATTACACATTTGTATCACATTCTGACCTACAGCACTATTTGCTCCATTTTGAATGACTGAGTCACCGGGTTTCAGATCCACAAAAATTTTCAACATTAAGTAGGCTGTACAAGGGTTAATAAGTAGAGTGGCTGCATGCACAACACCTATCTTCTTCGGAATCTAGTAATAAAAATGATGATTATATTTAAATTCGTTGAAACTACATTATATGACAACGTGCAACACAAAATAATTACAAGAAGTAATATATACAATGATAAAATATCAGTATAGTTACTATATGTTACTTCCAAGTTCCAAATAATTAAAAAGCCAAAGTTGGATACGATGATAAAAAAAACAACAACAACAGATTCACAATATTTTACTTGATCTAGTTTCATCATATTTGTTAAATGATAACACAGTCAACTTACAGCAAGTTTGCAAGAAGTTTGACATGTCAAGTCTGCATGTTTACAGTAAGGGCTGGTTTTCATGAAAGCTTCCGTTGCTTGCTCTGTGTGCGATTTGGGTGAGTAGCCAATTGAAACACGTAATAAAGCTACTCCACGAAACACCACGTGTTTCAATAGGCTACTCACCCTAATCGCAAGCAATGCAAGCGGGCTTGAAAATGAGCCCTTGCTATCATAATTATATATTAATTAGTTTGTAAATTTTTCAACGCCTGCAGCGGGATTAAACCTAGAACCTTCAGTTTTGTCTTTTGTCCGTCATTCTAACCACAACCCTATGGGGACATCTCCTGAGTGACATATTTTACTATATCTTTTATGCTACGTAGACTGTTTCTGAAGTAAGACATGCATATAGGCTCGAATTATACACTGGGATGGCTAATTTGATCCTATGTATGAAGGTTGTATGTTATGTATTTCTTTACCGATTTGCAAATATAAAAGAAATCACATTAATAACGATGTTTTGTTTTTCTTTTGAAGACTAAAATTGTAAACTTTTCTTAAATATTTCGGCATTTCAGTATTGTTAAGCTTGAGTATGTCACATTAATCCGTAAACAATATCTTTAAGCCTAATAAACCATAAATATTCATACTCCGTGCATTCCTATAGATATTAATAGACCAAAATAAATCATAAACAATTCAATTAAACTCATTGTATCCAATTCTTATTGGTGGCGAGCGTTTTGCGGCCCTGACTACTGATTCAAATAACTTTTCACTTTTAAATATACGCAAGAAGCTTGTTATATGTTTCTGGTTAGGTTAGATTACCAGTTTCCTTTTGGGAGCCAGCTAAGTGTAATTTGGGAGGGAAGGGAATTCATTTTGGGAGATATCGAAATTCATTACTTTTACAATATCACAAACACATTGATGTAGTAAATCTACTTTGTACGGAATGTAAGGTAAAATAATGAGAATGTCACGCAGACACGAATTAAAGCGGAGGATGGCAGCAGCGAGCGAGGGCTGGTTAAAGTGCGGTTAGGTTTTCCCATTTTTCATTCCGTCTGTCAGATTATCACTTCCTAGCAGTCATTTTGAGCCTAAAACGTTGTGGTCAGTTAAAAAAAAAACTTATGGAACTTTCAGAATAGAAGCATTTAGTTGTAGTAGAAAACATACTTAATGTCCCCAAAAGTCTAACTTGTAGTACGGCCGCCATTTTGGAAAATTACGTTTTACTTTTCGCGGAAACTAAGCATCACATCGAAAAAAAAAAATCCAAATGAAGTTTCTTCAGCATAAAATTATGAACCTTTTTCCTAATAATCTATTTTCTTTTTCATTTGATCAATCCTAAAGCCACAAGAAGACAAAACGAAAACAACTTTTATTCTAGAACAAAATCTTTAGGCCAGTTTAAAAAATTCTTAAAAGCACAGTATTTTTTATACAGAATGTACTCGGGCACACAAGTAATATATGCAAAGTCACAAAATATCAAAGTTGTGCTACGACCGCCTTCTTGGAAAATAATGACTATAATTCATTTTTTTTATTTTCGTGGAAACTAAGCGTCACAGCGAAAAAGTTTTAAATAAAATTTATTCAGCATAATTTTTTTTTTTTTAATCTGATGAATTTTTCTATTCAAAATTAAAGCAAGAGCAAATACAAACAAACAGAAACACTGAATTCTAGCTAAAATCTGACGATAACCATTAGCTAATTACGGTACATTAAAAGAGAAGCTGACACGGAGATCAGAAATGATGCTATCTAGACGGAAGAGAACACAACTTCTTCTTTCATTAGATGAGACATATTTGCTGTGCCATATTATTAGGTTCATAGTTGAAGACTTGAAGAGTAAGTGCCATTTTTGTGATAATTGCGTTTTTACTGGAATAACAATTGTTAGACCTATAACATATATAAAAATCAAAGTACAAACACACTTATTACAATTAAGGAGACAGTCAATGAGATCATATCGAAACCTCCCCTGAAATTTTAATAGGAGAATCAACGTCCTATAGAGAGGTAATATTAAGTAACTAACTAACTCTATGGCTTACGAAACTGGCAAGTTTATCGCCGCAGTAACAAACGTTTACCATTGGATTCTATCTATCCTGGGCAACTTCAAGCCAGTTTTCATCACGAACACCTACCTTTGGAGGATCTCATCTAATATTGTCCTCCTAACGACGTCTCGGTCTTCCCAATTGTCTCCTTCCATCCGGTCTTCCAACCAGGATAGAATATAATCTTCGTTTTTGCCCCATCCGAGAGCTACATGGCCTGCCCAGCTTAGACGTCACGATTTCATTATTTTTACATCATCTGGTGAATCGTACAGTCCGTGGAGTTCTTCATTATACAGTCTCTTCCACTCTCCAGTCATCTCGTTCCGTATATATTTCTTAAAACCATATTTTAAAACACACGTAAATATATTACCTCTCTATAATCAGAGTAAATTATGGAGGTAATATAAAAAAAAAAGCTGCCCATATTAACTGCAAGATACCGAGATAGGAGCTGGAATAATGATCGAAGTGTACAAAAAGTGTTGTTTTTTTTAATCATTCAATCAACAGAAGTCACTTCTGCTTCATTTTCGTCCTGGAATGTAACAATACCGACTGCCGAGTTGTAGCGTCACTTAGTGCTTTATTATTTATAATAATCTTTTATATATAACCAAAAATAAAAATAACACAATTTCGGCCCTGTTGAAATATATGTGACACAAATTTGTGACAATTTTGTGTCTCATAGATTTTGTATGGTATGCGTTTTTGTAATATTTAGATCTATCACATGAAATTGACTTTTCTATTGAAAATGGTAAAACTATACTCATATCTTGATTTTTCTTTAGGGTTTCTCGAATTAATAAATACCCTTACTAGTACTAATGCTTTAATGCTAGTGGAATAATAATAATAATTCAACTTATTACACATATTTTACCTTCATTAAATCACTACTCTTAAAAATACCATGTGTCCTCCAAAAGCCAATTAGCTCAGCTTCCGGAATAACCCAATCTCCTTTCGCAAGTGTTTTTACTTCAGAGCCAACCTTTTCTATTTCACCAACACCTTCTAGACCAGGAACAGCAGGAACTTTTGGTTTTATTCCATAAACACCTTGGATTGTATTGATATCTGCTGGATTTACTGGAGCCGCTAGCATACGCACAAGTACCTTTACGACGGAAGAAATAAAAAGAATTCGTAACATCTAATGCTGATTAGAAGATAAATTATGCTCAGAATAAAGGGAAAACTGACGACAATTTTTGCTAATTATGATATAAATGTCAAGGAGATCTTCTCTTGGTATAATGAACAAGTCCTCACATTTGTTTGTATTTAAGCGTGAGGTATTTTTAGATATTCTTTTTAAACATACACTTTATCAAGTCATTTTTCAGTCAAAAGTTACCCCATGAGGAAAATTCGGCGGGCCTCCGCTGGCCCGCCTTCGTGGTTCGTGGGCAAGCGGCGGCCCACCGAGTTTTCGTCATGGGGTACACACCCATCCTTCTCGTAAATACCACGTTTTTTAATATACAAACTCTTTATTAATTCGTGTAACTGAGAAACAGACCGGTAAAAACAAAAGTTTTCAAGATATTTGATATTTCCATGAAATTTTCTACAATTGCTTACAAAACCCACTTTTGATACTGTGAAAATAATTCTCCAAAACAAAATTTACCCCCCTCCTCTCTCTCTCTCTCTCTCTCTCTCTCGGTTTAAAACTAAAAAGTGAAATAGTGAGATCGAAAGATGCTCCAATATTTTATAGACAAAAATCAGCGTTTGACTTAATTTCTTGGTACTAATTAATAAAATCAGACAAGAAAAGTGGTCCTCTGAATTAACATTAATTTTCCCATAACCTAAGTTCACTTTTGAGTTTGAATCTCAAAGAGAGAGAATAAAAAGGGGGAGGTTACATTTAGTTAAGGAAAATTATTTTCACAGTCTCAAAACTTCAGGTTTTTGTAAGCAATTGTACAAAATATCCTGAAAACATCTTGAAAACTTTCGTTTTTACAGGTCTGTTTCTCAGTGTATAACGCATACACGAGCTCCTGCATAGCCTAGTCGGTAACGCGCTCGACTTCAGTGCGAGCGGTCACGAGTTCGATTCCCGGTGGGGATAAAAAAATGTCGGTGTTGATCCAGCATCGTAAGGACAATTGGGGAGCTGCTGTGAATATAAGACAGTGGCGATCATAGTGAGAACTTCGGCCCCCCTTTCCCAACACATCTGGTCAGCTTGGAGGAACGAACTCCTCCGATCGGAGAGAGGCCTCATCCACTAGTGGAGTATATATATATATATACACACAATCATGGTGGCCCCGAAACAATGGCGTAAACTTGGGGAGGTAATTATTTACATGAAATCAAGAAAAATGTTCCTTTGAAGAAATTCCGAAATATGATTAGTGTCGGAGATACAAGCGATTAATGTCACTGCGGCATCGTCACAAATGACGTCATATGTTGACAATGATGGTGTAAGCAGAATCGGGCTAGCAAATCATACTCGAAGTAGTACCGAATACGTATATTTAAGATGAATTCAGTTTAAAGGGTTTTTTATGCTTACCCTATTAAACCACTTTATACCTTGATATTGATATTCTTACGTTACGAAACCTGTCTATGCAGAACTCCATCAATCAAATACGTTGCTTCAAGAGATGTATCGGGTACTACTTTGAGTGTGATTTGCTAGGTCGAGAGCTTATGTCATCATATGTCGAGCTATGACGTCATTTGTGACAATTTCGCCATGAATTTCAGCGCTTGCATCTCCTGAACTAATCATATTTAGGAATTTCTTCGAAGGCCCGAAGTTTGGGCCATTATTTCCTGGAAACCCTGTA
>JAGDQP010006758.1:60409-70624 GCA_022664845.1 Lepisma saccharinum | reverse complement strand
TTCGGAGGATTGTGGGAAGCGGCAGTGAAATCTATGAAATATCATCTCATTAGAACAACAAGGGGCGCGACCTTGACATTTGAAGAACTCTGTACGCTCTTAACGCAGATTGAGGCGTGTCTCAACTCTCGTCCTATCACAAAACTCAGCGATGACCCAAATGACGCAAACATTTTAAGCCCTGGTCATTTCCTCATAGGCCGACCCCTCACCTGTATCCCTGAGCCAGATTTAACTGACCTCCCCAACAACAGGCTAGATCACTGGAAGCGCATACAAAAGTTTTCTCAAATCATTTGGCATCGTTGGTCCAAAGAATATTTAAATGGACTCCAGCAGCGAAACAAGTGGCAATTTCAAAAGAACAATATAACCCCAGGTACTGTTGTGTTGTTGAAGGAAGTAAACCTTCCTCCCTTGTCATGGCGTTTAGGTGTTATTGAAGAAGTGCATCCCGGGAAGGACTCGCTTGTGAGAGTTGTTAGTGTACGAACTGCAAGCGGCGTCTACAAACGTTCCGTGACTAAATTGGTTCCATTACCTGCTCCAGACTCTTCCCATGTGTAACAAGTATTGGTGCAAGTGTTCTATTATTTTGTTGGTCGCTTAATCCGACCAAGAGAGGGGAGTATGTTGCGAGGTTTCTTCCAAAACAGTGTTGTTTTTTCTTTGCCCACAGATGGCATTGAAATGCTTTTTCTCAAATAGTGAGAGATTTTGGTCTTTCACCCCAAGAAGGACTCCCGTGGGGAGGGAGAGAGAGAAAAAAAGTCTTTGGAATGTAGAGCGAGAATGGTCAGTGAGGTCCAGTAGTGAGTGACCAACGACACAGTGCGCGGGTGTTTGTTGTGTAATAGCATTATAATATACACATAAACAATGTGAGCAATCATCGCTCTTATCATAGCATGAACATCATTATAGAGACGACACATTGACTCGAGTGCTACTAATACAGACAGTTCAATTTAAGATTCAGTCGGGAGAAAGACAGTGTTTTTGTATTCAGTGTTCTTACAAACAAGCAACAAAACTAACAATTATATTTAACCGATCAATAGTAAATTTCATTATCAGACATCATTTCAAGTGTTATTCCATATATATATATTTCTTTATTATGTAATATTTAATTCTGTCATTAAATCGCATTAATCAAGCAATCGTGTATCCGTGGATGCGAATCCCCTATGTGATTTACAGTCTATTAAATTTTAATAGTGGTCCTCCGATATCATTGCAATCAAACACACACCCCAACATTGGGTAAGTCGTACCGTGAAGTTCCTCATTATGTAGTTTTCTCCATTCCCCAGTCACCTCGTTCCGTTTCGGCCCGTATATCTTTCTCAAGACCTTATTTTCATTACTTTAGATTAGTTTTGTTTAAGTTACATTAGGGTGACTAGCAGGGACACACGGAGACAGCTTTTAAGAAAAACATACAAAGGCCAGGACATTTAAATAGACTTTAATAATGAATTTTCTTTAAATAAAGAAAACGTTACAGATTACTGAATTGAATGTACGTTTGTTTTTATTAATTATTTGCATACAAAACGTAATGGGGTATTTGTGTCTTATGCTGAACGCCTCTAACCCGTCTAAGTGCAACCCAACCTGACATCGATTCCAAAAATGGACGGAAGACCTATGGAGAGATGTGCTATGTCGTCTGGAATCTCTAGATGACCGCCATGTATAGCAGTACAGTTCCATTTCCTTTGTATTTGTAGATGTAGGATGTTGTGTGCGGATGAGCCTCTTTTCTCTGTCCCATCAGTGCTCGATCGAGTTTATATCGTGGTACCATTGTGGCCATATCATTAACCGGAATATTCAAGAATGCTCCTCCAAATAATCTTGGACAATTTTCAAATTGTCCAAAATTATTTGGAGGAGTATCCATGGATACTGCTGGAGCGTCCAATCTTTAGGATGTTGAAGTGCTGCATGAACACACGAAAGGCTGCAAATGGTCACCGGAAATGCAGTGGAGTGCAAATGGTCACCGGAAATGCAAATGGTCACCGGTCAATAACATCTATGGGAGGACCACGGGACTCAAGCCATGCTACATAAACCCAGTTCAGAAGCACTACCACCCAGTACGGTGCCTCGCTGACTTCTGGGATACATTATCTCATCCCAAATATTAGTACCATGACTAATTGAACCACGCCATATTTTGTTAGTCCTCCAGGATCCAATTACGGTAGCTATTGACAAGTCGAGGTGAACCGGTGTGTCCGATGTCGTGGTGTTACCAAAGGCTCTCTGGTGGGTCTTTTGTTCCCCTATTCGACGGACGCTACAGAACACTGGCTGAAATGTTGAATATGCTTCTGGTATCTCCTGAATTCAATGTCGAGGTGATTTAAGCCATTGTTTGTCTGTTACCGTAATAATTCTACCGAGACATAGCTGGTCCTGGGTATTAAGCATCCGTGGTCCGCCACTGCGCTGTCAACATTAGGTGGCAATACCTTCCATAAGGTATTCCGGTATACACATAACACTGTAGATCAGGAAATGCCGAATGTGTGCACAAATTTGGAAATGGAAAGTGTCATTCGCCTGTCATGTTCCGTTCAAACTCCAATAACACATCTTGCGATGATCTGAGTGGCCCGTATTCAGACTATTCACTTTACTCACGAGATAACACCTCACAACTGATCAAGCTTTTGGGATTTACCCAAGCTGTCACTAGGGTTCCTCTTTCCTGGGCGATGTTGACCCATTCTTTTTTATTAGAATGGGGCAGCGATAACAGTACAGTCAAGATATTTTGATCATATCGTGAATCTAGGAAATATGACGGTATTCCTAGTACATAAATCAGAGTTTTGTTGTAATTGAGTTTACCATATTGGTATTACGCCATGATTAATTTTGTTTTATCTAAAGTCTGTGTAATAGAAAAATAATAGATACTACGTAAAATTTCTACACCCTCCGTTATTAAGTAATTCTGTTATGAAAATACTATGTCACTGCATTGTATGTCTGAGTTGATGAAATACATAGACCTAAGTGACGTTTGTTTATCGATAGACGCCCCCGTATCGTAACTCACAAGGTTTCAAGTTCGAATGTAGCCGCAGACAAGTGCAAAAATTCCAGCTATACCTGAAGACCAGAGAAAAGAAGCTCTCTCCAAACCATGTTAGAGATACAAGTGTAATATCATGAAGGTGTTGGATAAACTCCAACAAGATGTGTGTACTAATCTATGAACTTTTTAACAATGGCGGATTATTATCAATTAATGGATATTTAACATTCCATTATTTAACGTCATGCAAGAACCCATTACTGCCAAACCGTATGTACAGAAAACCCATTACGCATAATGCAATAAAGACAGGACGAAATCAAATTACATTCTAGTTTGCAACAAATTTGAAATTTCAAGTTTCTAAGTTTGCAGCAAGTTTGGCATTGCAATTCTGCAAAAGTGCTACAAACTTGCAGCAAAGTTGCTGCAAACCTTTCGCGTCACAAACCGGTCTTGTTAAAACGTTGGAAAACCAACATCAAGCCTGTGGCGGAAAAAAAATAATAATCTGTCCTCAGTGGAGTTCAAACCTAGAAGCTTCAGATTTGTTTGTTGTGCGTCACTCCATGGTTCATTTTATTGGTCCTTTTATGTTATAAAGACAGTTTTTGAAGTACAGATATGTATGAAGACTTAAATTCAAAACTGGGAACGCTGATTGATCCTGTGTTAGAGCTATGAAGGCTGCTTCGTTGATTTTTCAGAATCAAGTCACCTCAGCAGAATCGTAATGATCTGTACATTAGTATTCGGGTCGATGCCACGTATAACACAAACTGACTGCCAATTTCCGAGATAGGACGATAGTTTATATTAGTTTGGATTGTACGCATTTCACGAATAAGGTAAGCAGTTCAGGTTAGATTTTTCTATCTTAAGATGCAAAACAAGGACCAAAAACGCAATATGGCATCGACTCGAGCAGTAAAGTATGCACACCATTTTGATTTCCCTGAGATGCCTCACTTGTGAAAACTCAACGGAATGGTACCTACAAAATCGGCCCTGGTCGTCTACATTACACAATCGTCTCTCCCGCCCTATCCCGGCCTGAACCTCAGATGCATAAAGGCCTTAAAAATTCAAATTAAAAACAAAAACAAAAAACAAATCTGAAGCTTTTAGGATCGAACCCAACTGCAGACAGTTCAATTTTTTCTCGCCACAGACTTGATGCTGGTTCACCAACGTTTTAACAAGACTGGTTTGTATCAAGTTTGAAGTGAAATGTTTGTAGCAAGTTTGGCGTAAAAGGTTTGCAGTAACTTTGTAACATGACAATCAAGTACTTTGGTTCAAGATTGTAGCAAGTTTGCAGACTTGATAATGCCAAAACTCGTACAAGTAGCTTGCTGCAAATTTATGTGCTATCTGGTTAATAATCTGGATCTTAAGAAGTAGCAATTAAAATATTGACATATTTATAACATTTGCTCCTAATGCTGCTGATTGTTGGATACGACAGGCCTTTTAGTAATGGTATATAAACCTTGTTAGAACAAGATACCTTACATTTGCTTCTAACAGATTTAAAGGAAAATATCAAACATTGACCGATGTCCTTGGATGCCAAATACAGGATTTTTTCGTTAACGAAACATTCACACCAAAGCTGGGCTGTGGCATCGCAAACAGTACAAATAATAACCTTGTGTGTGACAGTCCAATAGATAACCTCTCTAGCTGCTTGATGATAATTATACTAATGACAAATGTAGTCTTTATTATAGTACGTGTGTAAACTTTGAAGCTTGGACAGTCGTTCACACAAACAAAACACAAGATAGGTAGTATTTACTCTTTCTTTGTGCACGTCAAAGAACAAAGTCCTTTTTCTTTGAATAGACCCATTAACTTCCATCTTACGTCAGTATTGCAACATTGGACTGTAATCGTAGTGCACCATTGTCACTAAGAAACAAGGAACAAATATAATTTATGTATTATCTACTTCAGCACACAATACCTGGAATTTAATCCTATCTTTTTTGTGTGTGAAGAGGGGAAGGGATGCATGAGCATTTCTCACGAACTGGTGAAACATATTATAAGTAAACCAGACGAAGGTCGTATGTAAGGAATTATCAATGGTTACTTAATATAAAGCAGTGATTTTCAACCGCCGATCCGCGGCGGAAACTTCGAAGATTTGAATCTTAATACTCAGTTTTTTTCGTATATTTGCACTAGCAAAATTTCTATATATCTTTAATATCAAATGGAATATTATCTGAGCTTCTCACCATTTCAAACTGTGAAACACAGTGTTCGAAGTGGGAAAGAAACCGAGACGGTATGTTTTCCTAATATTTGCCTAGACAAATCAGAAATTGATATAAGAACACGTATAGCATGTGTTTCAGTAACGGTATGCGTTTAGCTCTCAAAAACCAGAGCCGGTATGCCATACCGGTGCATACCGCGTCACTTCGACCATGGTGAAACATGCAGATTCTCATATTGTCTATAAGTACTGGACTGCTCGATGCTTTTAAAAATGTAATGAGTGAATGAAACCAAGGAGAAGAGTGGTGAAATAATCTCGATCGTCCACTTCCAGTCAAATCCAATATGGACAAATTTCGTGTTTTGTTTCTTACGTTTGTTATCGTTGTGGGACGTTTTTAATTTTTTGTTTTAATTGCTGCAAATACGTGAAAAATGTGCAATTACATTGATTGGACAGCCCGGTATATGCATAACTCAAGAATTAAGATTTAAATTTAAAAAGAATGGACCGCACACTGACAACAAACGTATAATTCTAAGCTAGAACTGAAAGTTTGTCTATTTGGTATCAAACCGAAAATGGACGAAGGGATTAAATGTTTGCTTTGACATCTACCTTTGGGTACTAAACGAGCACTCCAATATCACTACGTACAACTCAGAGAATTCACAGAAATTAAAGCAAATTCAAAACCGCTTAACATAGTATGGTGCAATCTCTCGGCGAAACTACCAACAAATGGAAAACCGACCGCCATATCTAAGTCATTTGTAAATAGGCGAGAAACGTAATTTTTTTACCGCATGGAGGGAGAAAGAGAGAGAGAGAGAGAGAGAGAGAGAGAGAGAGAGAGAGAGAGAGAAAGGCCAAAATCGGGAAATTTTGTTGAACCTATGGAAGTGTCGTATCCTTCAAAAATAGAAAGTTTTTAAGTTAAGAAAATATTTTTGCTGTATTCTGTATACTCTTAAATTATCGTAGAATGTGCACGCTCGCGTAGGTATGTTTATTCATATAGCCATAGCGCTTTCTCACCGTTCTCTGACTCATTGTAAATGAATACTCTTTTATTGTTGCGACAAGCTTGACCGTTGTTTCTTTCTTTCTACACTTATTGTTTCTCTATGTCTCTCAGCTAAAAGAAAAGTTGTTCAACAATTAAAAAAGTAGATTTTAAAAAGAAATAAACTCTAAATAATATCCGTAAACTATTAAATTATTTCAATAAGAAACCCGAGTCTACAATTAATTAATTTCGTTATAACAAATAGCTTTTTTTTTACCCATCAACAATACATCAAATGGTCTGAAAATACTATTGAGTGCAAAATCGCACTATTAAAAAGATACAAAGTTAGCAAGCCGTTATGTAGAAAGTAAATTCAGCACTCGGGAATTTATTTAAAAAATCGGGAATTTAAAAGAATTTTGAGGGATTAGTGACGAGAACCTGACAACATTGATCGTTAGTTGCTATCTAGTAAATGAGAAGTGAGGAGCGAATAAATAGAGTTCTTTGAAATTGTTTCAATTAGTGAAGATTTGTGTTGATGCATAAGCCGATAGCAGAAAATGGATAGTAAGAGAGCTGAACAACGTAATATTGTGAGCTTTTTCTCAAGGGGAAACGATGGAAAGGAGAAAACTGGCGATGGAAGTTTATCTGTGTCGACTTCAAAAACTCACGAAAAGCGCCCATGTGAGAAAATAAAACCACACGAGAGTGAGAAGAACAAGAAACTTAAAGAGAAGTTCATTAGGCACTATAATGGCAAGGAATATTTGAAGTTTGGGTTCATTATGGCCTCTGACAGTCCACGTTCATTATGTGTTTGTGTGTTCCGAGACACTTTCCAATGATGCTATGAAACCTTCAAAACTTGTTAGGCATTTTAATTCTAAGCATGGCCACCTAAAAAACAAACCATTAGACTTCTTTGAAAGATTACGTTCTGAAATGCTACATGGGAGAAGTTACAACAACAGAAAAATCTCTTCTGAAGTCATCCTATTATGTTGCCCTTCGAATAGCGAAAACTAAAAGGCCATTCACAGTTGGTGAGGAGTTGATAAAGCCTTGTATTGTAGATGTCGAGAGTGAAATTTTGGGACCTCAGGGTGCTGAGAAACTGAAGCAGATTCCTTTGTCGGACAACTCTATACAGCGAAGAATTGTTGAAATGGCTGCAGATGTTGAAGAACAGGTAATAGAACGCGTAAAATGCCCGATTTTTCGCTATTCAACTTGATGAATCAACTGACATCAGCAACCATGTTATTTTGCTCTGCTTCGTAAGATATGAAGACGGTAAAGATTTAAAAGAACTTCTGTGCTGCCTTGACTTGCCTGGCTGTACCACCAGTTCAGAGATATTCAATGCTCTCAATAATTACATAGACACACATGGATTAGATTGGGGTAAACGTGTTGGTGTGTGTAATGATGGTGCAGCATGCGTGACTGGGTACCGCTCAGGCGTAGTAGCGAAGATAAAAAGTGTTGCACATCCGGACATCTTATACACGCACTGCATGATTCACAGAGAACAACTAGCAGCAAAAAAACTTTCAGCTGACTTGAACGTAGTCCTGAACGACGCGATCAAGATCGTAAATGAAATTCGTGGTCGTGCCCTCAATTCCAGACTCTCCGAATCGTTTTGTCTGTCTACAGGCTCACAACATCAGCATTTACTATTTCAGAAACGATCTCTTCATTCTCCTGGTGGAACTCAGTCAGGATGGCTGCAGTAGGACTCGTACCTCATTAGCATGTCTACCCAGTGTCGACTTATGGTCCGCAAGCATAACCAATATATCAGACTCGATACAACTATAATTATGTTCGAAAATGTCGTTCACAACAGAATAATATTCTACAAGACAAATACACTTCTTTCTGGTTCCTTTAGATGATGGCGTTATTGTGGTGGGAGAAGTTTTTAAAATATTGGAGAGGCGGCAAATGGCGAACGAGTAGGCAATGGTGAACACTCCATTTAAAAGTTTCCGCAATACTTCAGAGGGTCAGTACCGGTGCTGCCATGTTCAGGAAGATTCAGTGCTGTTCCCTACAAATGGACCCGCCGTTAGTTGTGGAAGCGAATCGAATGAATGTGTTTACGCACAATTTCGCTAAAAAATTACATAATTAAATTTTAAGAGTTAAGAATATTATATTCGATATTCTGGAGCCTTATGAACTAAAAAGATGGAAAGAGTAAACCTTTGTAGAAAAATCTTTATTATTGCAGTGTTTGTTCCACGCTTTTGGACAAGTTTTATGACTTGATTCTGTAATGGCGTCACAGATGGGCAATGGGAAACACGTCTTTCTGTAGTGTGTGTGGTGCATTTGGGCGCAGCTGAATGCTGTGTTGTGGAGGTGACAATTGTTTGAACTGGTCACATGCTGAATGTAGTGGGTGAATATGTGGAAAATAGCCCATACTTTGTGATTGTTGTAATAGTCATGGTCCATCACTGAAAAGTAGGAAATAACTCAAGCCTTAACACTCACGAGAGAAATTTGCCTAGACTTGTTAACATTACAGAAATATAAAGTTGATTTTGTCCAGATTCAGAATTTAAAGTCCGAAATTTTGGAGTCTAAACCACAATAATTATATTTTTTCAGGAACCGAAATGCGTAAATGACATTCTTTAATTGGTCTTCTTTGAATAGTTCATAGTACGTTATAAATGTCTATGGCAACGGGAAACCTCCCAGCAGTAATGTTAAGAACACATTCCGGACTGGCCTTGATAGAGGCTTGCAATCTAGTACGTACTTTATGACAAAAGTAATGCAAATTGAGCTAGAAAATTAAGATAAAGTCGAGAAAATGCGTTTTTGACATTACAATGCGTAGAAAACAAATTAATGTTAAAATGTGTTGTGTAAGGGATAAAATCATGCCAGTAAAGACATTTTGTCGGGATAACGAGACATATGCATTTCTAGATAGTAAAGAATGAGAATATTTGTACAGTGCAACAATTTGTACAGAGAACGGATTTTCAGTCATTGCATGTGCAATTTAAGCATACTATAGATTTGGCATCTATAGAGGCTAGTAAAGAAGTCCGTAGGATAGAAAATGTAAAATCAAGGAAACGGAAAGAAACACAATCAGGAAGGTGTAATTTAACATATGTACGGGAAATAAGTCATTAAAGTATATCGATTGCTAGAAGTAATTGTTTGGGAATGGTGTCCACATGGTGTCTATCCAATTAACATAAATGGTTTAGTATAGTACTTGCTTCAAAATCAAATCAGGAATTTGTATAATCATCATCATATTCAGCCGTTTCTATCCACTGCTGGATGAAGACCTTCCCTTTCCTTGCCACATATCTCGGTCTGCTGCTATTCTCATGCACGGAGCTCCTGAAAAACGTTTGATTTCATCTACCCATGTTGCAATTGGACGTCTTCTTGGTCGTTTCTTTTCTCTGGGAATATAATGTAGTACATTCGTCGTCCATCTTCCATCTGTTCGTCTAGCTATGTGACCGGTCCATCTCCACTTCATTTTCTTCGCAGTCTTGATTATATCTTCTGCGTTTGTTTGTCTTCCTGTCCCTCCTAGTTATTCCTAGTACGCATCTATCAATTGCTCTTTGTATAAATGTTAGTCTTTGAGTCATTTGGACATTCAATGTCCAAGTTTTACAACCATACAACATTACAGGTAAGACACATTGATTATAAACTTTACGCTTGAGACATATTGGTAGTTTGCTTTTGAAAATTAAGTGTAACTAGGAAAAGAATATTCAGAAGAAAATGATGTAGAAGTCCCAAACGTAATGGAAGAAGAAGTGGATAAAGTACTTCGAGGGATGAAGAACGGAAAATAGCGAGGAGAAGATGGACTCACAGTAGAGATGTTTAAATGGGGAGGTGAAAAGATGAAAG
>JAGDQP010006758.1:0-60309 GCA_022664845.1 Lepisma saccharinum | reverse complement strand
AATGTGTCTGAGGAAAAAAGAAAGACACTCTAGTTGGAATAATGCTATCATCATTTTGTTGTAGAAGAAAGGAGACAAACAACGCGTCGAAAGCTATAGACCAATTAATTTACTGTCAGTGCTATACAAAATGTTCACCAAAGTTATTTTGAATCTTATTGAACGAGACTTAGATTATGCACTTTCTTATGCCTTAATGTTCAAGTGATTTAAGTACTCCTGCTAAAGAGACCGAATCGAAACCTTTTTCAAAATCTATGAATCGTAAAGACAGTTGAAGTTCATATTCATTAATCCTTTCCATAACTTCATTCAATGTTTATATGTGGTCCATTGTGCAAAATCCACGACGAAGTCAGGCTTGTTCTCTTCCCTGGTTATACATCACGTTACTGCGATACATTTACTCGACTGCCACATCTGTCATTACACTACATCAAGAGAGTGACAATTTTAAAGTTCGAAAAAGGGTAAGGCAAGGAAATTCAATTTCTCCAAAACTATTTTTAGCTGTCCTGGAGGGTGTGTTCCAAAATTTAAACCGGGATGAAGATAGAATTAAGATCAATGGTGAATATCTTTATCACTTACGATTCGCTCATGATATAGTCCTGTTTTCATCAAGTGCAAAAGAACTACAAACCAGAAAGGAAGAGCTGAGTAATGATAGTTCGAAAGCAGGTCTTAAAATGAATTTAAGTAAAACAAAAGTAATGTACAATCAACATGCTGAAAAGAAGGAAATAAAAGATTAACGGAGAGTTGATGAGTATGTTTTCCTAAGAGCTGAGCTCAAAACATGGAATGCCAAGTTGACGGATGAAATAAATTGAAGGTGTAAAATGGCGTGAAAGAATTTGTATATTATATGAAAACAGAGAAACAATTTAAAAAAGAATCATGGAGACAGTAACTTTTGGAAACACGCTTCTCAATTGTCTTTGTAACACAAAGGGAATAAAAGATCCCCACCCAGTTGAAAGACCAGACAAGCCGAGCGGTTAGAGCACCAGATTTCAAAATCTCGTCGCTGACATTAGGAGGTTCAAATCCCATCGCAGACAGTGGAAACTTTACTCGCGAAGAAATACCGTATGTAATAGTGAAGATAATGCGAAAGGCAAACGAAATATGAATTACCGCTGCGTGCAATTCCCTTTGGTGATAAGATATATAATGCGTATGTGTAAGGATTATAATGCATTCAAGAAGTGGGTTCTTTTCTTTCCATCAGCCAATTTGTGCAGTAGTGAATGGAAACTTTCAGCATCTACTTGGTGATAGAGTCTGCACCTAAGAACAACAGTGCTGTCCATGACCGAGTTCCGGATTTTCTCTTTCTTTCCAGATTTTTTTTTCACGTTTACCCAGGGGAATATTTAAGATAACCTGCGTTAGTAACAGTCTTATACTATGATTTTGGCCATGCCACATGAACTTTAAATACGACACGTAATGATTTCCTTTCATTACTATTGTTAATATCAGTAACATCATATGTTTGACGTCATTAACTTTATCGCGAATAGTAAGGACAAAATGTACATAAAAAGACCATATAATTTAACATTCTCCGTAATGTAAAAAAGTCTAGTAGTCACGAAGTTCTAAAAAGACTTAAAAATACGTACATATCTCTGTGAATTCGTGATATTTTAGTGTATTCAAGTATCAAATAAAGTTGTGCTTGTATGTCATATAATTTATCTTTACAATGTCCATTGGGACATATTTATAAAATGTAATTTAATGCATATTGGATAGTAGCGAAATCCTGTTCACCATTATCCGACCAGATAAGGCAATCACAAACAGTACTTACTTTTATTAAAACTCAATTTTTGGGGGTTAGTTTTGAAACAATTTCCAAATATTATTATCCACATTGTAGAGCAGAATCTAAAGTTTATTTCAGTTATCTTGTTTTTATTTTAATGGCCAAATGATATTTGTGCAGTCTTGTTAAAATCTTAGGTGTTTGCCATTCACCTTCCTTCCCCAACCGCAGTAGCACACAAGTTGATTAAACGTTGATACAACCGTTTAATGTGAATCAACGTTTTTTGGTTGTATACAACCGTTGAAAAGGTGGATATTAAACGGTTTAATCAACGATTAATCAACGTGTGTTACTGGGGTATTGATTGTATGTACCAGCGAGCCCTACGTAACGATACTGGAGTGATCAACTACTTTCGAAAGAAGACGCCAGAGCAAACATTTAACCTGGATCGTCCATTTCTACTTTAAAAATAATTTTCAGTTCTAACCCAGCTTGTTATCGCTGTGCAGGCAGTTTTTTTATTTAGCTAATCGGGTCATAAGTTCTGTCCCAGGTGCAAAAGACTATAACAAGTAAAATACGCGGATGAAAATGAAAATGTTTTGTGAAATAAAACAACGATAACTGACAATCAATTGAGAACAACATTTATTCAAAATGATTTCCTCTTGCCTGGACACAGGCTCGTAAACGACGCGGCCAATCAGCAATGGCAGCACGCACCACATTCATGTCTATGTTAGCCACTGCTTTTACTAAAGCAGTTTTCAAGTGGGCCAAAGTTATGTGAGGTTGAGAACACACCTTCTCCTCCAAATAGGACCAGATCTTGTAGTCAAGAAGATTTAAGTCTGGACTGGACGACGGCCGTTCTTCGGTGGTGATGAACGCAATGTTGTTGCGAAGAAACCACTCCTGAGTCGATTTCGCCTTGTGAGCTGGTGCTGAGTCCTGTTGGAACACCCAAGGCTTATTTTTGAACAGAGTGTTGCCAAGAGATTTCACCTCCTTGTAGAGAATGTCCTCCTGGTACACTTTGGCACCTGTTTTGACACTTTTTTGGCAAAAATGGACTTCAGTGGGGCCCCAGTACGACACACCTAGCCAAACCATCACTGATGCGGGGTGATGACCTCGCTGGACTCGGGGAACTTGTTCACATGCTGCAGCACTGGTTGTAGCATAAACTCCATCATTCTGGTGGTTGAGGTGTTCTTCAACAGGGAAAATTTTCTCATCTGTAAACAAGATTTGTCGATGCTTGTTATCCGCATACTGCTGCAGGAGCATCTTTGATCTGTCACGTCAAGCGCTGATTTAACCGATGGCCTGTCCTTCTGCGATAGGTATGCAGTCTTCATTGATCGTTTTTTTCATTGATTATCGCGATATGTTAATTTGCCGGGCCATGAGTTTCTGCTTACGGATCGGATCTCGGGAGATTCGTGCCTTCACCGCCTTAACGACAGCTGGTGTCCTAACTGAGCGAGGTCTACCAGTGCGAGGCTTATCCTCGATAGACGATGTTTCATTATATCGCTGTATGGTGCGATAAATACATTTTTGCGTAATGTTCAGTTTCCGCAGTAATTTAGACAGTCGTCGGAGGATGTCCGCACTTGTGTAAGGCCAGAACTGCGATACGATCATCTTTTTTTCCCATTCCATCTTCACTCTGCAAGAAACAAAGGAAAACAATGGTGTTGTAAGTTCAACTAACATTACCGTTTTACATCAATGCTAGGTTATTTTCATACATCATTCCTAACTTCTGGAATTTTTCGTAGAAGTTTGGGACAGAACTTATGACCCGACTAAGTATATCATAATTCTTGATTTATGCTCCTGCCGAAATGTGCACATAAATACTACATGCTGTAAATAATATTTACTTTTTTTTGCAAGATTTAAGACATAACCCCAGTAGAACACATACGTGTTTTCAACGTTGATTAACCGTTAGCTGTTGAAAAAAATCACGTGTAGTTTTAAACCATATTTCAACAAATACGTCATTGCGTTGATAAGCCGCTAATACAACATATATTCAATATGTTATTTTCAACTATGGTATAGATTTTGTTTATTGTGTTTCTCACTAATGTTATGTCAAAAAATATAATTAAACACGAATTGAATGACAAACTAATTTTTATGTTCCTATAGGCACGTTGAAACTGAATTTTAAACCATATTTCAACGAAGATAGTATTTCGTTGATATGGTGTTAATGTGACGTGTTTTTCAACTTCAGACAAGTCACGTGTTTAGATACACTAATAGAGTAGTAGACTCTCCTGTGGATTCGTGGATAAGTGATCAGTTCGTGTTCAACACTCGTGTGGAGTGGAGCGCGAAGTGCATGCTTCTGCGAAGGCAAAGGCTCAGTTGAGGGCGTGAATAGCAACTTTGGTGTTTCATACATCTTTTGAGTGCTTTTTTTCTTTTCGAAGTTAGTTTGTTCTTTAATATACTTTCACAATACTTGAAGAGAACACAGTGATTTCAACTTTCAAGTGGCTTATTACCAATAAGCAGTATGGCATCTACTAGTCAAGAAGGGCAAAGGAAAAAGCTTTTTCGCCAAAATACATTACGCTTTGATTTTTCTACTTATCCTAAACAAACAGACATTTTAGATTTGCAGCATTGGCTTGTTAAGCTATTTAACTTATCTACAGATAACGTTGTAAGTCTTGAGGTGGATTCTTACACTAAATCGGTATTCCTTCGAGTAATTTCGTTGGTGTTAGCTGAGAAATTAGTGAATAGTTGTAATAGGCAAGTGGAATTCCATGCTGATGATCAAACGTATAACATTTCGGTGTCCTTAGTAAATGAACAAACAACGTTCATCACTTTACATCCTTCACCTTTGGACGTCAGTGATCAACAAGTGGCCTCTTATATGTAGTCCTGTGGAACAGTTGTAAGAGTTATACAGGATGTATATAGACATCCGAGTCCCTTGCAAGTGTACTCGGGAAAGCGCAAAGTGATTTTTTCAGATTTAAAAAAAAAACAGGTTCCACCGATCTTACATATTTCTGGTTTCAGAGTATTAGCTTTTCACGTTGGAAGTGCAAATAAATGTTTTCGATGTGGACAAGAGGGGCATTTTGTAGTCGAATGTAAAGAAAAAAAATGAACGTAAACATGAGCAAGCAACAGGACATTTAATAAGAAAACCGCTTAACCAGTTGAATAAAAGTGAGTTCCATTTAGATATGACAAGTTTTCCAGTGTTAGGACGTTTAAGAAAAACAAATTCGATCCCAGAAGATTTGGACGTCATCCTTTCCAGCGAACAGGTCGACAACGAAATGCAACATCCCAGAAGTTCCGAATGTCTTTCTTCGCAACAGTTCGCCGACGGGAAGAATAAAGAGCAGGTACCTGAGCAAGCTGCCGGAGCGCTTTTTGCTGCTGAAAAGGACGAGGTAAGTGTTTTCGAAAACATTTCTGAACCACTGGACCAACAAGATACTGGAAACTAAACTGAACAATTTACTCTGGGTGTTGTGAACGAAAATCCGGCCGAGAAAATAGTGCTCCAAACATATGACGTTCAAAATAAACTCGATTCTTTTGAACAACTTATGGACGTCGAAGAAAAAGACAATAACATTGCTTGTTATATCGCATGAAATAGTAAAGTTTTTTCTCGTGACAAACAAGAAAAAAAGCGAAATACGCGAGAAACTTTACTTTCCGAATTAGTGTCCATTAAAAAAAAAGAAGCAACAGGATAAAGGTCAACAACAGTTACAAATGACGAGTCAACGACAGTACAGTTTACGAGGCCGTTCTGTGCTTACTCTTGAAGGAGAAAGGGAGGAGGAAAGGAGTGAACAAGGTTTTTCAGTGATAGTTTATAGCTGTAGGCGTTTTGTATATAAACCACAGAAGGAATGTATCCAGCAGCTATGCTGTCCTTTAAAGTTGTCCTTTGTGTGCTACTGTTTTTCTTGTTTTCTTCTCTCTATTTGTGTATTTTGCGTGTTTGTAAGATAAAGCAGGTTCATACCTTTGCTACCGCAAACATTTGCACAAGTTTTTCCCCTACTAAATGTAAAGCTATACAAAAGTTTATACAAGATTTTGGAATAGATATCTTAGATCTTCAAGATATTCGAAACGTGGATATTGATATTTATAATTATGATTATTTTAAAAATACAATCAAAGATATAGGTCAGGGGGTAGGGGTATTAGCAATGAAAGACATGGCTGTTACAGATTTACTGTACCATCCCAGTGGTCGGATACTCTCTTTTTGTTGTAATGAAGTTGTATTTTCTAATGTTTATGTTTTCTCTGGATCCCAGAATCGGCTTACAAGGAAACGTTTTTTTTCACAAGAGCTGGCTACTATTTTATGTTATAAAAACATGTCTTTTATTTGTATGGGTGATCTGATTTCATCCGCTTATCATAATGATAGTTTTCCAGGAAATAATTATAGTGATAGCCTATAACAAATTATTAATTGAGTAATTGATGTATGGTCCTTTTTGAAAAAAGATTAAAAGGTTTATACTTTTTATACATCAAACAGTAGAAGCAGAATTGACGCCATTTATGTATCAAAACAATTGGAGGCTGGGATCAAAGATATTCAATTAATACAAACCTGTTTTTCTGATCATTTAACATTAATATGTAAACTTGAAATTACATCTATCAAACACTACCGACCAACTTTCGTGTGGAGATTTTCAAATAAGTGTTTAGAAAATTATGATTTTCACGCTTTAATTAAACTCACTTGGCAATAATTACAATTACGAAAAGGTAAAATGATATCCTTAATGGATTGGTGGATTTATTGTAAAAATAAACTAGTATATGTTATTAAGGAATTTGCGAGGCAACAAAGACAAATTACAGGAGAACGTTTTTATTATTATTATTATAGAATTTTGCAAGAATATCTACGTAAGTTACAAAACGGTGAACCCGTTTTGCACAAAATAAAATTTATCCAAGCACAAATCCTTTCACTACATAGTAAGGAAAATATTGGTTTCATAGAGAGAAATAGACTAAGTAAGGAAGGTAACATTCAAATACCAAATATTTTGCACGTTAAAAAAGAAAAAAACAAAGGGCAAAATCTTGTTTCTTAAATTGGTATATCTGCACAATGATTCGATCATTTATTAAAAGGAACATGTGTACGAAAAGGATTTTACAAGTTATAAGCAATTTCTTAAACAGGAAACAAGTTATAATCCAAATAACGACTTTATCTCTGTAATTTCATCAAAATTTACACCGGAAGACAAAAATAATCTTCAACAACCTTTTACACTTCCCGAAATTAGTCAGGTTTTTAAGAAACTTAACCCACATTCAGTCGGTGGACTCGATGGGTTAAATAAACAGTTTTATATAGCATTTAGTGATTTAATACTGCCGGCGTTATGCGAAGTTTTCAATGAATTGTGGCAAGCAAGAACTTTACCCCATGAATTCATTGATATTTAGGCAATTTTGATTTTAAAAACACCAGGACAGGTGTCCTTTGACTCATTAAGAATGATTAGTTTAACTAATTTAGATATTAAGTTAGTATTAAAATGTATAACACTTCGTTTAATGGACTATTCTGACAAACTAATTCATAAGGTACAGGGGGGGGGGGGCTCTTAGTGGCTACACTCCCCTACACATTTTGTTAACGGAATTACGAGACATCATTCAGTATCAGACTGTAAATAAAAATGCAGATTTTGTTGTTTTAAGTACTGACCTCCGTTCAGCTTTCAACTCTGTTTCGCATCAATATTTATTTCATTTGTTAAAAGCATTAGGCATATCTGATTCTTTGGTCAATATCATAGAACTTGTGTACAAAAATAGGCAAATTAAGTTACGATTAAATGGACGAATCTCCCCTGGTTTTAAGATGAAGAAAGCAATTTCACAAGCTGGCACAGAAAGTTCATTCCTTTTTACGGTTGCTTTAGCGCCATTTATTATGAAAGCATATTCTATGATCCAAGGTATTTCCTGTAATTCTGGTACCTTTAAAATGATGTCATGTATTGATGATATTTCCTTTGTAATTAGGTCGACAGTACAAATGTTTAACATTAAAAAAATGTTTTTCAATATCAAAAAGTAGCAGGCATAGAGCTCAATCTTACAAAATCCAAAATTTTGTATTTTAAAGATGAACAGATAACAAATTATCAACAGTTTTTTTGCAATGACTACTCAACATAAAATATTGGGTTTCCTTTGGACCAATACAATTAGAAAAACAATACAGCTTAATAAGCCACATGTACTCGGAGAAATATGTTCAATACTCATAAATCATAAGTTCAGTTTCAATAATATTATTGACAAAGTGAATTTTGTTAACTCTTTTGTTTTAAGTAAGTGTTATTACTGGATACAGACATTAACCCTTCCTTATACAGAATGTGGTTTACGATTTAAAGAGCCACAATTACAAGGGTTACATCTCTCAGGTTACATCGTACTTTACAAATCATTTGTGAATATTATGAAAAATTTTCATATGGTATTTTTCAAAATGTTTCATTTTTAATTGAGTTAACAGCGCCGGTGGATATGCATAAATGGAAGCACCTAATTCCGTATTTAAATGACATTTTTACAGATATAATATATGCTTTGATTGAAAGAAACGCAATAGAAAATCTGTCCACGAAAGATTTGTATCACGAAATTGAAAAGAAACAAAATTTGTCTGTAAGGATTACTGAAAAAATATAGGCAATATCAGTGGCCTATGATTTGGTCCACTCTAGCGCAATTAAGGAAAGAACCTTCTCTCCATCAAACCTGGTATTTCTTTGTTAATGGAAATTATTCTACCGTGATTTATTACATAAATATGGTATTATTCAGGATAGTAAATGTACAATATGCGGCGAAGAAGAGTCTATCAAACATAATCTTACAACATGTAAACAAGTAGGTGATATATGGAAGGAATATTTAAATATTTTTGGTAGGATTATGAGACAGCCTCCCCATAGCTTGGAATTTCATAATCTCATTTCGTTTCCATATTACGCATACTTTCCTCCAATAAAACGTAATTTTTTAATTTGGTTAACAGCTACAACTTTATATATTATATTGGACTTGAAGTATACAGATTATGTTGAACTGTATAAAAATACTTTATTGTTAAGATTTTTTAAAAACTGACACGACTGTCTAATAAAAATGTATGCTAACTATCAAACGGCAATCTATTAATGGAAATCTCATGTTAAGTTGATATTTTGATTATCTACTGTTGTATGTAAGAGATAATGTAAATGAATCTTTTTCGAGAAATTAAAAAAAAAAGTGGTCAACGCGTCAAGCTACAAGCGAGAAGTGGAGAATGTTCCTGTGTTCGAACCCCACAGAAGCCGCTCGGATTATTTACTGTTGGAAAATTAACACCGTATATCATAATGAAAGCAACGTATAAAATGAAACTAAATGTGTGTATACCAATAGACAGCATTCTTGCTCTGCTTTGGCCAACTCAACCCGTTTTTTCATAGTTTCTTGTCAACCATTATTCAACGTTGAATAAACCGTCGAACAGGCGGACATTTACAACGTTAAGATAACGTTTCGGTACCAACGTTTAATCGAAGTTTTTACAACGTTTGTGTGCTACTGGAGAAATTAAAAAAACGGGTCACACAGCGATAAAAAGCTAGTTAGAACTGAAAAGAAGTGAAAAATTTTAAATTGGAAAAGGGATAAGTCAAGCAGATTCAATTTCTCCAACGATTTTCAGCCGTCCTGGAGGGAGCGTTACAAAATTTAAACTTGGATAAGTTGGAATAAAAATGAATGGCGAATAACTTAATCACCTACAATTCGCTGATGATAATCCTGTTTGCTTCAAGTGCAGAAGAACTACAAACCAAAATGGAAGAGCTGAGTAATGAGAGTTCGAAAATAGAACCTCGAATATTTTTAAGTGAAACAGAAGTAATGCACAATCAACAAAGAAGGAAATCAAGATTTGCGGAGAGACAATAGACATAGTTAATGAGTGTGTTTACCTACACCAGCTCAAAACATCTAATGCCAAGTTGACTGATGAAATAAATACAAGATGTAAAATGGTGTGGAGTTCATTTGGAAAAGAATACTTTATTTCAAAAGCTAACCACCTATTTCTCTTAAGCGTGAAATGTGTCTTACCTGTGACGATGTATGGCTGTAAAACTTGGACATTGAATACACAAATGACTCAAAGACTAACAGTTACACAAAGAGTAATTTATAGATGCATGCTAGGAATAACTAGGAGGAGACAGGAAGACAAATGAATGGATTCACACACAAACCAACGTAGAAGATATAATCAAGACTGCGAAGAAAATGAAGTGGAGATGGACCGGCCATATAACTAGACGAACAAATGAAAGATGGATGACGAATGTACTACATTATATTCCCAGAGAAAAGAAACGACCAAGAAGACGCCCAATTGCAAGATGGGTAGATGAAATCAAACGTTTTTCAGGAGCTCCATGGATGAGGATAGGAGCAGACCGAGATATGTAGAAAGAAAAGGAGAAGGCCCTCATCCAGTAGTGGATAGGAAACTGCTGAATATGATAATGATGATGATGATTCACTTACATATTATTCTATCAATTATGGATGGAAGTAAACAAAAAAGAAAATTCCAGAAAATGTACTGTACACTGTCAAATGATAAGTGTTCAAAGGCAGGTATGTGACCAAAATGTTCCTTGACAGCGTGAACTGATGGCGTTTTATCATTGCCTTTCATAAGATTGAGACCAACTTGTTCTCGTAAGGACGTGACCTACATAGAACTCGTAACCTATTTTATTAAAAGATGTGGAGATTAATGATACCAGGATCACAAGATCAACACTATCTTGAACTTTATTACCCATGGGTACTTGTAATTGGCGTCGAATCTATTGCAAATGTAGTTTTGGATTGCATCCCAATATTACTTGGCTGGGTGCATCCTATTCCAAATTTGGTGCTACCTAGAACTAGGCCCCGGTCGGTAAGCTCTTTCTCTGCCCCAATAAGAACGCTCGCCCAGAGATGTCATCGCTCAGACTTGGGCTTAGACTAGCCGCCTGTCTATCCCAAGGAGAAAAACAAATTAATCAATTTTCTACTGTGTTGTTTAGGTTTAGAAACAAAACAGAGAGTTGAATGTTAAAAGGGAGAATCGATACATATTGATATAAAACAGCCATTTCCTGTGTTTCTGTTTCACTTTGTTAGATATTTTAAAACTTGTTTTGCGTATCTCAGGCATATTAATCTACATCTGCTTCCATTTGAACAGTGTTGTTGCGAATAGACGACGGAAGTAAGGTAATTAAAATGTTTCGAGTCGAGTACCAGAATGCGTAATGAACTATATAGATTTTTGTTTCTCTTTTGTTTCTTTGTTTGTTTGTTTGTTTCTCTCTATATCTATCTATTCATCCATCATTTATTCATTTTCTATTATAGGTTCTATATGATGTAGTTCTATATTATTATGCTTTCTTGAGTTAGTTAAGAATTAATTTCCCACTTTCTGTTTCAGGTCTGAGAATTGCCCATATGGGGTTCTGCGAGTAAGAACAGTGATGACATTTGGGGTATCAAAGCAAATATGCACTGGCTGGTGGATTCACGTATTTGCGGAAACGTCTGTAATATTTAGTTTTGTTTCAAGCACACCTTTTAAAATGTTCTGTGCTGTCTTGCTAATATTAAGATCAAGAGGTGTAAGATTCAATTTCATCGATTGTTTAATCCTTGTTTCTGAATTTTATTATTAGAAAATAAAACAAAATTGTATATACTTTTATTTATTTTACATTTGAGTGTAATCTATTTATGCTGACATATAAATAAAGAATATTTTATTCTGTAAAATTATTTGTTAGTCTACTCAAGAAACAACCTATATTCGATTCTTAGTGGGGCACATTCCTCATAATGGTTTGAAATTTACTTCTTTCCCCAGATCTTCTCCCTAGGACGTAATCTGCATGGAATGTAAGGTAATGACAAGCCACCATTAAGACTAGTGTATAAACAAATTAACACAACGCAAATAAGTTAGTAATAGAAACTATGTATTAGAACCTGTCGCTTCACCTTTTACGTATTGTGAACGGGAAGTATCTACCTAAATTGAGTCACGTTAAGTATACGTTTTTCTATGCACTAGCCTTTAGTTCACCTTGCCCACGAACCTTCAAGTAAACAGACATACTACTACCAATTATCATTAGTAAAATAACCATGCCCTCATTACTTCTGTTGACTGAGGCACAAGTAATATTACTTTTGCTTATGCTGAATAACATTTCTTTCAAGAAGATTAGAACATTCTTGATGACGTAATGGTTTTGTTTAAAAGCATGAAAAGTGTTTTCTATCTTACGTCCTTGTCGCTTATCTGTTTCTGTGCCCCATTCTCTTCTGATATTCTTTATTCTGCCAATAAATACTCTTTGATCAATTGCTATATTAGTAACTTCTTGTTTGACAACTATACTATATTACTAGGCGATGGGGTGACATCTAAATGCCTTCCAACAGAGTGACCTAACCTTATAGTTACGTTTGCGTGCAATATATTCGAGTTTATCCGTATCGAAATATTCAAGTCATATGAGCTGGAAATATTTTTCTTTGATTAAGTAGCTACGAACCAATATGAAACTCAATATAACAATGAAAAACGAAGACATTATTTATTATTTTTCTGTGACATCGATATACATATAATATTCATCGTGATTCTCACATGTTCCATCCCCAAAACCGTCCGCGGAAACAAGCGTGGAACATCTATATTGCATTGCTTTAACTTGCTCTGGTTTAATAGATTAATGCGAGCATATTCCATAAATGCAGATCCGCGGTCGCTTAATGGTAGAGCTCCCTAGGTAGAGCTCTCGTGCTTGAGGTCGTTGGTTCCATCCCTGCTCATATCATGTGGTGTTTGTGATGGACAAACACTGTGTGCGTGGGTTTTCTCGGGGTTTTCCCACTTTCTTCATTCAACCAATTTATCCATCATCATCCATCCTGCCTGAGCCGAAGTTGCATTAAAAATTAAATTCAAATTTCCGTAAGTTCCAAAATTCCACGTCATTTACTGTTTTAAAATATGTTAACTTCATTATGGGTCATAGACTGTATTATAAAAAGTTTTGGTGTTATCAAATTTATGTCCGACTGTTTATTGAAATGCACGTTAGGGCGGAACTTTCAATGACAAAGATTATCAGTTTCCCAATGCAAGTAACATTAAGCAATGACTCCGAAGATATAAATTAATACTCCATTGAAATATTCTCAAGCATAAATTATTTCCATCATTTAGAAATACGAGATGAAAAAGGCAAAGACTACCTTTGTCTCCAATAGTGTCTTTAACATATAAATATTTGAATTGAGGGGTCCAGTTAGGAATGGGATTAAGCCATGATTACTATTTAACTATTTAGTAACATTCATCTTACGTCATTTTGCAAGCTGATGTAGAGTCAAGTCCTGAAAACCGGATCGGCTTATAAAGCGGATCATGCTAAGAGTAATTGAAAGGCATCGCAAAGGCTGGTATCACTGAGCGAGAACGACTACTGTATCGGGAAGCGCCAGACTGGGTGACGAGTCGAACGGAGAGCAGTGTTGTGGTCGGCGTGTACAAAATTGCAAAGGAAGTGAGTGTGCTGACGACAGCCGTACGAACTGCGGATGAAACTTTTCAACACTGAGGTCGTAAGCTTCTGAGGTACGAATGTTTATTGCAATTGTTATTAATATTTTGTGTGTAGGTAAGTATCAGCTTAGGATAAATGCCTGTGTCAGTCTTACATGAAACATTGTGCACATTTTGGTGCTTCATTCGAAAGTGTTCGAAGTGGACCTGTCCTATAAACTGGATCACTATTTGGCCTCAAAAGCGAGTCACAAGAAATTTCTGTAAACAGGATCAGTGCAGTTTACATCATGTGTAGGGACACCAGATCATAGAACATGAAAAATAGTATCTTTATTATAAGTCAATGCAAAGTTGTAGTAGTTCTAGAGTCACGGTAGACAGCTGGATATTAATAATGAATGAATGAACGAACATTTATTTACGTGCTACAAACAGCACTATTGCCTATATAGCACGGGTAAATATAAATCCGTTTTACAATTGTCTTTCTACATTAGTGACAGTTTAACATCGTACATAATGAAACAGTTGAGAAAAAATGCAACAAAAATGAGCACATGTAAGTTACAGCGTATTGAGTAATAACATCATTTAAACTTTGGGAAATTCCTCTGTACAGTACCAGTTGTGTACAAAGGCGCAGACTTATTTTCTTATTTACATATATTAAACTCAACATTTGAGTTGATTCCATGCATAGTTAATTTCAACTCTATATACTGTAGCCTATGTTAAAAACACAATGCATTGTACGAGACATAACATAAGAGTATAAGATTAACCATAAAACAATTATTGCATTTGAAACTAAACAAATGACTTACCTGTCACAAAATATATTGAGACAATCAGTGTAATAATATAATATCTCTGCAATATTCTGCAATGGGTTCTTTTGTACCTTTGAATCTGCAACCGTGACTAATTTCAAATCATAGGAACTCCCATTACATCCATCACATTTATCTTCTCAGGGTCGCTATTGCAGGTTCGAAGCACGATGCCTTTGACAACAACCTATACCTAATCAAGTGCCCCAAAGCTACACCGTAGCTGTGACACAAAGGAAAGTTGTAGAGAAATTCGTCCACAATTGCTGCGGCGCTTTCGAACAGCCTGGGCAATGCAGACAATTCCACCACTACGTCTAGCTATAAAGAAGACGGAGAAATGTGACAACAAAATAAGCTTATTTAATAGAGGATTAAAAAATAATACAATTGCTTCTGTATTACCTCTCTTCATTACCTCTGCATCATGCACCCGACATGTACTACTTATGTAGCTGGTACACTTGAACTTTGCCCGCTCTGATTACATTTAAATACAATGTATATTAAATTCGCAATCATTATTTATCTTTTTTAAACCCAGTGCCATTGATTCAATATTCCACTTTATAATAAAACAAAATATAAAAAAGTTGCTCAGTTCGCTTTTGTAGTGACAAAAGTACAGCCACCTAGCGAGTACCTCGCGAAACTCTTAATATATTATGGGGAGTATAACAAGGTTACAATTCTATTATAGGCATTTAGCATACCTAACGCTTTGTATCTTTTGAAGTAATGTATGGGTACATTTATGGTTATATTTTCTAGTAAATTCATGCAATAAATTTTATTCTGCAGTAGTTCTTCAATGAACTGTTTGTCTCTGATCTTACGTCTTGGAGACCAAACTGAGCTGCATACTCAAGTTTTGGTCTTATAAGAACCTTGTACAGTGCTAAATATGTTTGTTGTCTAGTTAAATCACCCCATTGACAGAACAAAAAAAAAAAATCCTGGCTTCATTTATAACACCTTTGATATGATCACTGAATTTAAGTTTACTACCAAGTTTAACTCCGAGGTCTTTGTATTCTCTCTGCTAATTTTATTATTCATGATTGAGTAGTTAATCACCAGGTAATTTGTTTTGAGAGTGTAACTTATTTGGCACGTTTTCTTACTGTTTTTTCTCATTTTATTTTCCAAACACCAATTTTCGACTTTGCAAATATCTTTTTGCATATTCATCATATTATTATTGTCACTGATGCGTCCTAATAATTTTAGATCGTTTGCATACAGCAGTGGGGTTGTATATGATAGCCTTGTACATGTATCATTTATATAAATATTGAACAAAAGCGGTCCAAGAGGTGACCCCTGGGGAATGCCATTAAGAATGGTGGCCTCAGAGGATAAAGATCCGTTGAACGTAACCTGAAATGATCTTTCACTTAGGTAATTTGAAAACCATTGTATGTAGTTAGGAGCTAGACCAATACCATTTAATTTGTGTAGAAGCAAGGAATGATTGACCGAATCGAAAGCTTCTGAAATGTCGAAATGTATCACATGACATTGGGTTTCTCTTTGCAGACCGATTCTTGTATTAAATGGGTAGCTTGACATAGGTTCTTTAAGGTAGATTTAGCAGGAACGAAGCCGTGTTGGTTTCCATGGAATATGGATTTTAAATTAAATTGGAGATGTTCAGCTATTATGAACTCAAGAATTCTGGCGAAGCCACTAAGGATGGAAACAGGCCTGTAATTTTCCAACTCTAACTTAGAACCACTCTTATGAATAGGAGTGATTGGAGCTTTCTTCCATATTTTAGGGTAATATCCTTGACGTAGCGAGTTGTTATAAATGGATGCCAGACAAGACGCTAGAAAACTTTAACACGCTTTATAATTAGGTACATTATCAACACCTACGCCGGACCTCCGCTTTAATTTTCTTGCAGCTTTTAATACATCCTCTTCTGTAATAAACGGTATACCAAATGAATTGATATTTCTCGTATATATTTTTTGATATTTGGATTCTCTGTTTCCTTTCTTTTATATTCGCCACTATTATGAGAGAAATTAGCTCCAAAGTGCTCCTTAAAAGATTCTGATTTCTTCACAATTTTCTAATAGCTTGTCATTAACCTTAATTGTTGTTGCACCTTTGTACTTATTACGTCTGTTCAAATGAAACCAAAATAAGTTCGAATTGCCCATCAAACTTTTCTAAGGCTGACAGGTAATTTACTTTGGCTATTCTGTATTGCTTTTTGACTTGTGATCTCAGTTCTGCGTATTTTTCGTACTAATAGACCTACCTGTCACCAGACTTCTTATATTTTATAAAAAATCGAGTTTTTTTTTATTGATGCGATTCTTGAGTTCTCTGTTCACCCAAGGATCTTTAACCTTATTATTACACATGCTCAAACTCTTTTTAGGAACGTTTCTGTCGAAACTTTCATATATAAGAGTATACAAGCGACTTATACACCCTTCTACATCATTTTAATCAAAGCCTAACAGCTTCTGGCCTATAGTTTTAAAGTCATGTGCTATAGTGTTCAAATCAGGTTGATTGAAAGAAAATTTTGTATTAAATTAATCACTTGAGAAGGAAAACTATTGGCGTCAGAGTCACCATTTAGGCCTACAACCTCCATTAAGAATACAAAGGGAGGATGATATATGTCTTATTTAGTTAAAGGGGGGGGGGAGCTTTAGTATAAATTTCTCCTGCGTTAACATTAGTTAGAAATAAATCTAAAACCTTTGTTTGATCGACACTTGAATACGAATCATTTAATTATCTTAAGAATAATAGTGAGCTCTAATAGTGCCACTGTTTTCCTTTTTTTATATAAAAATTATTTACTTTGTTATCACGTATTAACCAATTGATATCAGAAACATAAAAATCACCCAACAAAATTAATTTAGTTTTTTTATTTATAAATGTGTCTGTAAACCATCTACAATAGTCATTAAAAAGCATATGTTTCAAATCTGGCTGCAGGTAGTGTAATGCAATCATGAGTGATGAGTTACACCTATCTGTTATGTAACAAATAATTACATCTATAAATGGATTACCAATAGGCACTCTAATTTGCTGAAAATGAAAATTTCTATTCACTAGCATAGTAATAATAATACTAACAATAAGAAGAAGAAGAAGAATTATTATGAAAATTATTATTATGATGATAATGAGTTTAGTTTATCAGTATTCAAATCATTCCAAATCACAATGCTCAAGTCATAAAAAAAACCGAAATTATTCTAAGACTTGATTTCAATGTGTCTTCTAACTGGCATTTGAGACCGTGCTAACCATTATCTCTTTGGATTAACACCATATTTTCACTGACACAAACCCAGCCCCCGTGGTCCAATGGCTAGAGCGTCGGACTTCGGATTGGCAAAGGGTTCGAACACGAAGGCCGACCATACTGGCGGAGGTTTTCCAGGATATCCCTCAGTTTCTCCAGGCGAATGTCGGGATGGTACAGTAACAAAAGCTCCGGCCTGTTCCCATTCCCTATCCCGGCATGAGCCATAGAGGCCATAAAATAAATGCATTTGTTCACTGACACAAGAGCAGCGGCGGCCGGCGTCTCTAGTTTTGTTTGTTTGTGCAAACTCCCTTCTAATATTTTTATTCTTGAACTGTTATCGAAAACCATCTTGCTTCTTATTCTTATCGTTATTTAACCCACTGAACGCCCACTTGATCATTAGACCCAAACTAAGAGAGAGAGAGAGAGAGAGAGAGAGAGAGAGAGAGAGAGAGAGAGAGAGAGAGAGAGAGAGTTTGTGTGTGTTTAGTTTTCGCCGTCACAGGCGTGGTTTCATGAAGAATATGCCGGAGCAAAGAGTAAAAGAGTTCTTACTGTGGAAAATGTGTTGCTATGGACAGACTAAATAAGTGACAAGTCGATTTTATGGAAACAATCGTTTCTCAGTGTTTTTGTTTTTTCTTTGGTTTCCAGTTAGTTCCCTTTGAAGGACAACTGATCCACTTTATAATACTTTTTTCATAAGGGCAATTTTACATGTTGTCATAACTCTTACTTTTATTAATACATTACTCTATATTTTTTCTGTACTAAACACGATGTCACTCTTCCGATCAGCATACAAGATTCTTTTCTCTTGTGTACCTTTATGAATAAATCGTGATTTTCTTGAACGTGATCCGGTTTCGAGGACTTGACTCTGTCGCTGTATGATGTTGGATGGACTGCAGAGCCTCCCGAATCCATCCGATAACAAACAGTGATAGATCAGATTGTAAATAGATGTAAGATGAATCCTATTAAATAGTAATCATGACTATATTAACTCTGTGACTTATCCCCTGCGCTGACTGCATCCCTCATTATATTCGCATTCATCATTCAACCATATCCTATCATTCACTTTTTTTTAATATATTTTCCTTAGAAATGAATAGCAAGGAAACGAATTTTCATTGTAAATACTGAAATAATTCGTTATTGGGATTTCATTTGAAAATACAGACGCAAGAAATAATCAAAATACTTTATTTTAAACTGTTAAAATTACAATACATTACGCATTAAAAAAAAAATGTATCAACATTCGTTGAATACCACTTTTGACTTCAGACAATCACTTTGCAGATAACAAGGACAAACCGATTTTATTAACCAAATGTCCATATTTATATATGAAAAGACAGGTATGCATGCATGACATGTTCATATAATTTTAAACTCCATTAGCATGTACTTCTATCCCATATTTTGTCTTCTTGACAATTTGTAGAGTGATTTCTGCAGCGTTTGTGACGGGCAGTAGCTGTTGAACTGCTGGTAAATTCAAATCGTTTGGGAAATCTGAATGATCTTCCATCCATTTGCGTTTAGAACATGTGTCAACATTACCCACAGTATCCACAACGTTATTTGGTACAGGTGTTGGTTCCAATGATGAGTCGGGCAAATTCTTCATCTTCTCTTCACTAAGCAATTTATCATCGTTCTTATACTTACGTTTCAGTACCAGTGGCCTCACATGGACGCTGCGTTTAATGCTGAGACCTTTTGCATTAACTCCATTGGTTTTTAGGCAAACGAGGCAATTCCAGTCTTCGGGAAGCACATTGTCATCTGTGTGTTCCAAGCACGTGCTGAAGTTTGCTACTGAGTTATGAGAGGCATTGGTGCCAGGGAATTCAAGCTGAACAGACACTTCCAAATTGATTTCTTTCACTGCAACATCCTGTTTCTCTGGGTATTGAACGTATCCATGTAAATGTTTTGCTTCAGAAGTAAACATTCGTAGAATCACATCAGCATCTGAAGGTTTCCCTACGATGTCACAAACAAATTTGTCCCATTGAATCATAAATTCTGTCCTATTACTGTTCAATACGGTAAATGTTAGTATTTCAAGAATGGTTTTCAAGTCTGTTAGATCGGAGACCGTTGATCTTTGAATAGATTTATCCCACAATATGAAAGTTCCTGGCAGTGTAAATGTTTTCGTCACATGGCTTCTGAACCTAGTTGCGAGACGGTTTTCAACAACCTCGAAATTCAAAAAGCATTTTAACACATCGGTAATTTCTTCTATGATATTTTTACGAGGTACTTCTCGCAGGCTTATCACAAATTGATGTTCCAATTCGAAAAGACGATTGGTGACGTCAAAACCAAGATCTTGCCAAGTACGTTCATCATCCCTGATTATATTTAGAATTTTGTGAAATTCATCCAAAATTTGAACACCGTAACGTGAACATGGAACGTTTTCGACATATCTCCAACATAGTGCTTTAAGAACACGATATTCGGCATGTAATATCAATAGCAAATTTTCTCGACGATAATTGCTAATACGTTTGCTGAACGATAATTTATCAGCATTCTTCCGTTGTACGATCAACAACTGATCTCTAATTTGTCGTTCTAATTTATGGAAAGCAATCTCAAAAAGTGGTAACAATCTCATGCTCAGTGTAGTGTAAACATTTACTAATGTGTTAACATCTTCGAAACTAATGTAGCCTGAAATCTTGTGAATAATCTCGAACGGTAAATCAGAAATGTAGAGGGCTCTTTCTTCGACACTATTTTGTTGATCACTTTCAGCCCGCTTTGGTTGCTTCTTGAATAGTGAAGGAACTCCAAATTTTGATAAGCCCCACATTTTGCTGGAATTAAAATTTTGAACTGATAATACCTCCAGGAAAATAACTTTACATAAATTATAGCTAAATAAAATTAGTGTTTATGATCTGCTCTAACTGAAAATTTGGTTACAATCTATTCCTAAAACTGCGTTTCTGTGGAAGTGGTAGAAAGGAAGTTCACTACATTGTTGAGTGATTTATAAGTTAATTTAGTTTACAATGGATTATTTGGAGAAAAATCTTCCTCCGATAGTAGATTCTGAAATTAATCTCTTGAGACAATACAATCCTATGCCACTTATGATATCGAGAAAAGTGAGAATGAAGATTTCAAAACATTCCATAACTCAGAATTATTGTCTTTTCTCCAAACTTCTTAGTATTTAAGTAAACATCCATATTTATAATTTACAATTTAATTGTTTGGAATTAGATGTAAATCAATGAATGCACTAGAGAAAAGTTAAAGCAAGTTATCAGTGAAGTATATTGCACCAGGAATTTTCTCCTATATGTTTTGTATGTACTTAAAAGTTATTTTTAGAGTAAAATTAAAAATGATTTGCATCATGGAAATTATAATACCGTATATTTCACTCCTATTTCTTACATGTAACACCCTTTTCTCTGTTAGAACCAATCATGCATTTTCCAGTACACTTTGCCTAAGGTTATGAATTATACATCAGTGTATGATATACTAGTGATTAATGAAGTCTTCAGTCAAACTGGAAAGTGTCTTAAATGAGCCTTTCTATTCCTCTTTTACTTCATCTGTAAGGATTGGAAGTAAAAACTAATGACCTCTATCTAAAAACGATACTGAACTGACTGCTGCTATTGAAATTTCCAATGCCTGGCTAAAAATCCTGGACTAAACTACTTCAAAATCTCAGAAACGAGACTAGAAGTGGACTAACATTCATATTAAACTTAATAACGCGTATTTGTAGGAGCTGAACAAACAGTTTCTTTCTAATAAGAAAACAAATTAATGCTCAAAATAACATTTTTATTAAGAAATGTGTACTATATCCTACAAAGCAATAATAAAGTATAATAATATAAAAAGGGAATTGCCCTTAATGAGTCTAAGAAACCCTCACTATGAAATTTTCTGACAATGAGAAAATCTTGGCCTATGGAAATCTACTTATAGCCAACACATGCATCGATTCGATTTTCAGGCCGTTCAAAAGAAGAAGAGACGAAAGAACTAAATAATAACAAAATGATGCCAAACAAAGCTTTTCTCTACTAGCATTATAGTCGCCAAAAGACAGGCAGTCAGATGTACTACGAAATGGAAATAATAGTGACAACAAGTACTTTAGCTTAACAAAAAAACCTAGCAAACACTTAAGCACTTGTCCTGTAAACCCCACTAGCTCTACTATAGTTTTATAAGAATATAAATTTATAATAATATATCCCTCTACAACGAAAACTAATATAAATATACGCTCAAACGAATTTTTAACACACGCTGATAAAGCAAAAATAAACAAAACCATATCTTCAACATTAATTTTATTAAATATTGTATTCGTTTACAAAATAATCGTTTCTTCGTGTACTGGGCTGTTTGTTGACTACAAATTCATGTCTGATAATGTTTGGAAAACGACGACACTTAAATATTATGTTTATTAAACTCTCAGGAAAAATTCATTCATTGGGTATTGGACATCTTCCATCAGATACTTTCTTCAGATCTGAAATGATAATATTACTAGTTTAATAACGTACTGAGAACAGCTATACAGCAAAAAATACAGCACTATGTCAATAAAATATCATAACAAAAATCACAATATATTAGATCATCACAATAATTAACAAATTATATTCTGGCATGCAAGGATTTTACAAAGATGCATTGATTTGTGCAATAATACAAGGGCTTTGATAAATCATTGTTTTAAAGTGTCACTTTGTTTTGCTGATATCCAATATACCTGGAACGTTAATCTAGTCAAATTACATGATAGCCTTGTCTAACGTACTATGTATGTAAGTTAAAACTACAAAATAACATACAAACAATAATGTAAAAAAAAAACATGAATAAAATATGTTGCGTCGTTAGAATAGTAGAATAGTTAAATTGTTAAAATGGAAAATACTAAGAATATCGTACAACGTTATGATTACTTTTGAAAGACAGATAGAAACATTACTGGATCAGATTTTAATTTCGTCAATGCCTATTTTGAATAAAATCGTATTTCAAATCATTAAAATTTGATGTTATTCTGTTTAAAATGGCATGGATCTTATTGGCTGATGTATTGTATAAAAGCACTTTAAATGCAATGTTTTCTAGTACATATTCACTATTCTATTTATTTGAGAACATCTTCGCCAAGAACAGTGCATTACTTTCTTTCCTGGATCCACTTAGGGTCTTAAAACTCCAGTATTTTGTCCAATAGTCATAGGTTGTTTATAAAATGGCAAACCTAGTTTGAGACAAAGTATCATGACAAAACACTTTTTAACTTAGTACAGATTGTTACTCATAGATTTTGTGATACTATTTCAGGCTATAGAGACGACTTCAAGTTTTGATCTTACAAGCATTTCATATAGAGGAACATACGAACTACTTTTTTTAAAAAAGATATATCCCTGCCTAAAAATGAAGGCTATAAGTTTCCTAGCACTCTATACAGACAGCATAATGGAGTGCTTTTCAAATCTTAGGTTTCTATCTCATATCACGCCCATATCTCTTATCGTATCAATTTTTTAAGAGAGTTTGAAATAGTATAATTGTTTACGGAATATTGAGTCTTGTTTGTGTACGTCATAACTTTACTTTCCTTACAGTTGGCTTTCATTAGATTAGAACTGCACCCAATGTGAGACATTATCAAGGTCTTTCTGCAATAAGTCATTATCTTTGAAATTATTTACAACTCTGTATATTTTTAAAGCGTCTGCGTACAATAATACATTTGAATACATAATACTTGCTTGGATATCGTTTATAAAAATAGAAAATAGCAAAGGGCCTAGTGGTGAGCCTTGAGATATTCCATTCTTCATAGTGCCAATAGTCAAGTAAACTGAACCAATTGTAATTTGGTAGCTTCTTGACGACTAATAACTTTTTAACCACGAGATATACAAAGGAGGGACACACGTTTGATAATTTTGATATGAGTAATGGAATAAAAACCTTGGTTATATCAGTATAAAGGACATGAACTTGAGCTTTTTTCCTTGATATGAGATTTGATGTAGTCAGTATAGTATGACATAGATTTGCTACAATTTGTTTTCCTTTCATAAAAACCATGTAGAGATTCATGTATAACTTGTTTTAAGTTAAAATCCAGATGCTTAAATGTAGTTGTCTCAAATATTTTTGCGAAAGCATTAAGTAGAGTAATTAGCGTATAATTGTTTACAATATAATTAGACATGAACTGTGGACATGGTGTTGAAAGTGGCTTAAGTTTGCCTATAACATCAATAATATTAGATTCAAAGACACTTGGGATTCCTATGACATTAGTATTTTGCTCAAGACTATTACATGGTACGATTGCATTTGTCCCCATGTTAATGTTTATGAAAAGTTCTATAAATATTTTAGTTATATCAGTTGCATTTGTATATATATTTCCCTTGCACTCCATTTCTTGAATTTTATTTATGATTTTTAGGCATCTAATGTTCAGCCCTTGTACTCCATTTTCTTTGGTTTATTATTAACATAGAATTGCTTGTACTGATGCAAAAAATAGGACCTATTACTGTAAATACTGCTTTCTACAACAGGTACGTAAACAGTACAAGCTTCATTGTACTTTCTCTTAACTAACTTCAATATTTCGGCTTATATTCTGTACCATCTCTTGCCATTACTACGTTTTGATTTTACAAAATATTTAGCTTTCTTATTGATGAGCATTTTCAACTCCTTGCTCATCCAACTAATTTTTCTTGCTATTTCTGTTTATAAACCCAACATCATACACAGCTGATTACATTTATTTACATTTTACGATTTTCATTTGCTCAACATTCTAACCTTAGAAATAATAATGAACATTCGCATGCACTCATTCATGTTCCTAATATCCACTCTTCCTCTAAATTAAAATACGTGTCACTATACTCACATTCATTCGTTCAATCACACCACAAAGAAATATACTTAGGCTTACATAAAATGAGAATACAAAACACAAATTGCACAATCTTCGTCCACCGTGTAGAAACATATTTAAGTATCCATATATCTTTAACAACTCTAGCAGCATATTATTTAATTTCTTCTGGATATCCTTTAATCAGCCAGGTTAACCAATTGAAAACCTCTCAAACTGGAAATATTGAGCAAAACCAAAGTCTGCATACAGTTTATCAGATGTATCTACAAAACTTTCGATTGAATTCACTTCTACTTTGTTACTCTTACACTCTACTTCCTTGGTATTATTCTCCACTTTGTTTCTTTCTTTCTTCTGGCTGGTATTATCTTCCTTACCCATTACTTTCTCGTTTACTTGTGTCATTTCTGACTTCCTTATGCCAGTATTAGCCTCTGTAGTAGTGCTCGTCGTTTCCAGGACTGGTATATTACTTACCGTTGTACTTAATTGATTATTAATCCACTCATGTAATTGATTATTTTATCATTAAGTTGTTGTATAGATAGATCTTTACATTTTGAATATTAGCTGTTCAACTTTCAGAATTTTCTCTCCTGTTCTTACTGATTCATCCATCACGTGCTACTAATCTGGTTCTGGTTCCGGTTCCACATTGATCTTTCTCCGCATTGAGTTCCTTTTGTATGTAACCACCATCCCATTTTGAATTCTTCGATAGAATCGCTGTACCAAGTAATCGATCTCGCCAATTCACTAATAAACTATACATGCCAGGACGACCAAGAACGGCATGTGGTAAAGGTTGATCTGTTATTTACTATTTACTTTCTGTATTTTTCTGTGGTATATGTAAGATAATGAGCGACACTCTCTGAAATAGCTATATTAGAGAGATATTTAGATCATGTACCTTTATATCTGATCCTAATTTATTTGATTTAATACCCAACTAATCTAATACCTGAGTATTTTGACACTAGAATCATTCTACGACAAATCGTCCAACACAGGTTGCATCACTATTTTAGAAAAATCTTATTTTTTTACATGAGTTCCTACATGTCTGAGAATATCAGATCGACTTTTGAAAAAGATGTTATGCCCTTATTTCTCCCGGAGTGACCATGTTCCCAACATGGCAGATGTCGTTTTCTTTACCCCCGTAGACATGCACGGAAAGCTGAATATCTAAAAAAAAATCACAAAGCTAGAGAACTGAATCAAAACTATTGAGTAGATCCGGAAGTGTACTTTGAAAATTTGAAAGCATCTTTCCTCAAAGTGAATTCCTTTATTTTAAAACATAGGCTGAAGAATTAGTAACAAATTTTATATAATTGGATTTTTAAATCAATGTTTTTGGGTTAAGGACTTGAATATAAGTCTGGAACTTTTTGGAATATTTAGACCTACCAACAGTGTCTGCATAAAAAAAAGTGATCCTAAATCACACACCCTTCTCTCTCGTCGCCAAAAAATGCCAGAATTCTGTCTTAAATATATCAAATGGGTCTTCATGAAAATCTGAAATTTGGTGTCAAGAAAGCCTTGTTTGTGCTCAACTCACAACCAAAATTTGAACTTCTATTTTGAAGAGGTTTGGTCAGTGCAAGCGGATTACATGTGTATATGCAGCTTTATATTACTACGCTACTTAAAAGGCGTGATTTTAACTCGCATGAGCTACTTTCTATTAACCAAAGCACTCGAAAATAAAAATTGCCATTTTTACTGTGATTTGAGTACATACAAGGCTTCATCGAGGCCAAATGTGAGATTTTTTATTACCCATCCGAGATATTTAAGCCCAAAATCCGGTATTTTTATTAGGTGAAAGGCCTTGTTTAAACCCTCGTAGAAAAAACGGGTGTGATTTAAGGGCATGATGTTTACATGTAGACATTCCATTGGTAGGTCTAAATACTGTATTATAAAAAGTTGCAGCCTTATATTCAACTCCTTCACCGAAAAACAAAATGGTTTAAGAATCAAATTTTATACAATTCGTTACTAATTTTTCAGTCTGATTTTTAGAATAAAGGAATTTATTTTGAGGAAAAGTGCTTCTAAATATCCAAAGTACACTTGAGAAGTTATACGACGGTTGTTGATTGAGCTCTCTAGCTAATCTGCCATGTTGAAAACATGGTCACTTCGGGAGAAATAAGGGCATACATATTTTTTTGAAAAATTGTTCTGAAATCTTCAGATATGTAGGAACCCACGTACGAAACATAAAAGTTTCTAAATGGTGATGCAACCACTTTTTCTAAAATTAGATGATTCTGTGTTTATCATGGCATCTATGGAATGTCGATACTTGCGGATGACCACTGGTAATGCTGGTGAGGTATCTAATCCAGAATCTATATGTACGCAGCTAACCCATATGTAATCAAAACCAACTCAGCATCAGCATATACAGAAGAAGAAGATGGAAACTCTTCAACTCTTTCCACATTTTTGGCGCCACTTAGCTTAGTTTTCTTACAATCATCCGAACACCTAATGCGAAAGTGACCTTTCGCGCCACAAGGATTGCTGTTTTTTTAATATGTTGTACAATGGACAGGCTTTCCTTAAATGACTTCGAGTTCAAAATTTACAGTTTCGTATAGCGACAATTGTTTTTATCAATCTTAGCCCTAGTTGCCGCAGTTGCTCAGCAATTGTACGTAAATTGTTCCGTATTTACATACAATTGCTTAAAATTAAATTTTATGTTGTGTTTTGATTAAATATAGCCGAGAACAATTATATTAATTTCATTATATATTTCGACATTATATAACTTCCGTTTCTGTATCTTCCAGACATTGAGGGTGTTCAGTCCTGCTAATATCTATAGATAAATTGGGTCCGTAAGGTTTTAACTTATTTCTCACACCGTACGCGCAGTCCAAATTTGCATGATGAAATACATATGTTCTAACGTCACCAGTACGTCCAGAATACAATTGTAATTCATGTTATTACCACATTCCAGCCGCATGTCCTCGTTCTGGTATTATTTAAGGAGCCCACGGTTTTGTTTTGTTGTTAGTGTTTTGTTTCCTGTAACAGTATTGCAGAGCATTGGCGTCTTTGGAATCTAAATTACGCGCTGATTCTTATTTTCGCGTATTTGATATTTCTCACTATTAGGTCACATCTTCCATGACGATTATACACAACAGCCAGGAACATTTCACTAATTTGTCTCATGTCGGCGCGTAGATCGATGACACAAAGATTACATGAGGTAAACTCTCGAATATGTTTAGTAATTGAGGAGCGTTGTTTTAAACTCGATAAATCCATCGAAGTTAAAAGGTGTACAACTTTGCTTCCACCGTTTTTGTTTCAACATTCGAGGCTTTATTCTCAAAAACTGGTTATACATTTACGATTCAAAATATTGTCCATCGGTGGCCACTACTTTCTCCCATCTTTCGGGAAGTGTACGAATCCCACGTCGAAAAACTGCTCATCTTTTGAGGCGATCCACGTATCGATCCATTTTTTCACTTCCTATGAACGGAAGCGCTGGTCAGCCAGGTCGTGTGCCATTGATCGAAACAAGTGATAATCAGAGGGAGCAATGTCTGGAGAATACGGCGGGTGGGGTAGGACTTCCCATTTTAACGTTTCCAAGTATGTTTCGACCGACCTTGCGACATGGGGTCTAGCAGTGTCATGCTGCACAATGACTTTAACCTGTCTCTCGTTGTATTGTGGCCGTTTGACTTTCAATGCTCGGTTTAAACTCATTAATTGCTTTCGATACAGATCGCCTGTGATTGTTTCAGTCGTTTTGAGCACCTCATAATACACTACGCCGAGCTGGTCCCACCAAATACAGGGTATGACTTTGCAGCTGTGAATATTCGGTTTGGCCGTCGACGTGGAAGCATGGCCGGGAGGTCCCCATGATTTTCTGCGCTTCGGGTTATAGTAATGAACCCATTTTTCGTCCCCAGTCACGATGCGATGCAGAAATCCCTTCCGTCTTTGCCTTCCAAGCAGCTGTTCACAAGCAAACAAACGCCGTTCAACATCTCTCGACTTCAACTCGTACGGCACATGATGTTCTTGTTTCTGAATCATTCCCATGGCTTTGAGGCGTTTTGGAATGGCTTGTTGAATCACTCTTAATTATCCTGCCAATTCTTCTTGCGTTTGACACGAGTCTTCATGAAGTAATGCCTCCAATTCTGCATCTTGGAAAATCTTCTCTCTTCTACCGCGATGCCGGTCTTCGATGTGAAAATCACCGTCCTTGAAGCGTTGAAACCACTCACGACGTGTTCTTTCAGTAATAGCGGTCTCGCCGCAAGTTTCTGAGATCATTCGATGAGCTTCAGCCGCAGATTTCTGCATATTGAAAGAGAAAATTAACACCTCCCGCAAATGACGAGAATTTGACTCGTACACTGCCATTTTCACTCGCGAATAACTTTACGATGTTGACACAGTTCGACTAATGTTTCGCAGGGGTTATGTTGCCAAATACCCAAGCGTATTGTATGACGTCTTTTCACCACTACATACCGCTACAGCCATCTATTGGAAAACGGCGGAAGCAAAGTTATACACCTTTTATATTTACAGAAGACTTCTTACTTTCAGACTAATCTGCTCATAATGAGGAACCTCCTCAAGTTTACTAAGAAGTGCCTTTACCATAATATACGGAGAAGGTAGTATATACCCAATTTTGCACTGATCACCTTAGCCTGCATTTAGATCATCACAACGCATGAAACTATATAATCTATCGTTTTGTGTGCTATGGGACACAGGAGAACGACTGATTAAGAGTGGAAGAGCATAAGTTTGAAGTTTAAAACTTCACGTGCGACCTACGAACTCTTCCTATAGCACCACGCATCGGCGCCATCGTACTGGAAACTGCAGGAGGGTATTGCGGAACCAATCTTTGGAGGTAGTGTTACTCTCTACTCGCGTACAGAATCCTGTAGAGTACATGCATCGACGTGTGCCTCACGGCCGTAACGATTCCATTACGTAATCAGAGGACCCTAAACCCGGCGAAAATGGAGGATATCACAGAACTATGTACCCTAGTTGCTTGGACCTCACCGTTGTCTTTGCATTCACTATGCACTACACTACTGCAAGCAGACCGTCACGTGGCACTACGCGATGATGTAATCTCTCCTTGTAGGCCCTTCCAGGTAACCTCTTTCGCGCAACGTTCTTATTTTCAGCCTGCGCAATGTCACGTACAAATAACACACCCGATCTCAGTCAGTTTCGATTCTCCAAGTAAATTAGGATTATATTCTATCCCTAAACTTATCATTCAAATACCATAGCATTAGGAAACGATCGCGAAATCATCGCTAATACTGATTCCAGCTCATCCAATAGTGTTACATATAAACAAAAATGAATTTATGATAAAATTTTATGATAGTTACATAAATAATATAGTTACTTGTAAAAATATACCTGGTCTCTTATTTGCAATTACACAGTTCAATAGACATTCAGTACTGTACGTGTCTCCATCTGAAGAGCACACGGGTGCGTAAGTTTCAGGATGTGGACAATCACATTGCCCAACAAATTGCACATTTTCTTGCGCTGAGATCTGGTATATTAAAAATGTAACATATACTGTCGCTGTGAAAACTCTCATGGTTCTGAAACAGAAAGTAAGAGAATGTGGATCATTGGAAACACACAAGATATCAATTATCCGAGTAAAACTCCTGTGGTTTAGTTTAAATTGTAAAATGATGTATGGTGGTAGATCTAAAGTGCACCCCTGACCAATATACTACTTTAATTACTAGACCAAATATTCAATAACTGCACGTATTCATAATACTTCTTAAGTAAACTATCAACATTTATTGCTCAAGTATAAATGCCAGTAACAATATGGTAAGTAGGAGTAAACTGGGACATCTTTTCGTAAACTCAATTAGAAACACAGCATATACCAATGTAAGTAAACTCATCTATGAAGTATTAAGCATCATGCGAATCACCAATAGTAGTTTCCACATAATAAATAATATCTTGTGTATTAATTGCAAATTCCATCCAGAACATGTAGATTCCAACACATTAGTCCGTATACAACCAATAGCATATTAGTAATAGTCAGATATGTAAAATAGTATTCTTTCATCTAGTACTTATATTTGAACTTAAAGGATGCATTTCGTTATATGTAGACATATATTTTCCTCCAACTAATATGTTAAACGTAAGTAATACATTCCATCCTATAACAGTAGCTATCGACAATTACGACATTAATGTGACAATGTAAATAAACGGGTTTCTATTCAAATTGTAATAAAACTAATATTGAAAAGCACAATGTAGCCAGCAACATTAATTGAACAACCCAAATCATGAATGTTATATATCACCACCCTGGCTGTCGAAAAAGAATTACACTTCCGTATCAGTAACTAGAAATACCTAAGGGAAATCACATTGACATGATGAAATAATCGGACATTACATTTCACGCACTCCATGTGTACTAACTGTATAAAACTAAACATGTCTCCATTGAAAGTTCACAGAATAACTTCTAAAGTAAACAAATCTTTAAAATAAACCAAAAAAACATAAACATTGAAATCTTAATCTCGACACAACCACATGACGTAATCTCATGTAATCTGATAAAACCTTATCTGATATGGAACGATTGCGTAAAGTAAGATTGTCTGAGAACGTATTTTATAATAAAAAAGCAAAATTAAGGCATCACTTAAACGACCTTCATTAATAATTCTTTGTAAGTTAGCTTTCTGTTTTTCAAAATTGGGGTTAATAAGTTTATGGGCATAACCCTGTAGTGGTGAATCGGATCCTACAATTTTTTAAACTAATTTTGTTTTTGCATATATTTTATTGTATAGTCTTGAAAGTAATGGGGAAGTTTCATCGCCAAATTCCAGTTGTGCACCATTCACGTCCAACACTGTTACAGTCTTTTTGGAAAACCGAGAAGTTTGTGCTGACGGCGTTCCTTTGGGATATTCAAAATCACATAACTTATTTTGTTATTCAGATCGACCAGATTAGCTGGTTTCTGTGAATACAACTCGGCCTTTATGTGCTCCCACAGCTAGTAATTGCAAAGTGTCAAGTCTGGTGATCTGGGAGGTCAAGGTGTAGGTCCTCTTCGGCCAATACACCTCTCTTGAAATTGTTCGTTAAGAAACTGATAAACTTGAAGGGCAAAATGCTGCGGCGCCCCATCTTGTTGGATGTAGACCTCATTGATCATACCTAACCTATGAAGTTCTGGCACATGGTCAGATAGCTGTTGCCATTTAGCGCTTCAGATAGCGCTTTCCAGTGAAGCCTCGTTAAACTTCACAGCTAGAAGGTGCCCCTGTGTGTGTCTTCTCTCTAAAGAAGGGTGAGAAAGAAAGAAAGTGAAACTTCACTTTCATGTGGACAAGTAGGTAACGCTCGTGAAGAGTCTCTAGTAGAAAATCACATAATAAAAAAATTACACATACTTCACGAAACAATTATCACTATCGAAAACAGAATTTAGATATGATTAATTTTGCTTATGAAAGTCCAAAACACAAAAGATGATAAAAATATTCACTGAAATTTCAAATATGTCTTCCTGTTGGAACAACAAGTAAAGTAGAATTACACAACGAAATTTAGGTTTCGATATAGCTGTTTCGGTAAGCGAACATGATATTGTATTTAACTCTTCCACAAATTTACACTTTACCTGGGCAGGCACACTGATTTGAAGCCCGAAAAAGAGATTCAAACGTAAACTAAAATATAACTTTACGGAGCATGAGTTGCCTGCTACATCTTCCTGTTAGTTCAACATAGCATCTATCCACTACACGCCTTATTCCCCGACATTTAACGAACGAAGGCGTAGGAACAAAACAAACCAGAACAGATTCCTATTTCAAACCAAATAAACCAGTAATATCTAACATTTTGGCACACTGAACGAAAAATTTAAAAGCATTGTATATTTAAAAACTGGAAATAAATAAAATATTGATTAATATAAGAAAATTAATAAATCTTACGAGCAAGGATTCTTCTTGGCGGGAAGCGTTGCCAATAATAAAGAAACACATAACTAAAATGACCTAAGATCCTGGTCCATTTACGGATGCTGACACTATCATCCAATCAAAAATGAGTAATAAAAGGTAGACGGAAGGAACATTCGTCATAAAGTAGTTCGAGAAATAAACCTTGCGCCAGAATAACTAAACAAAAGAAAACCGAAGAATTACCTTTGCTCGAAAACATAAAAAAAAGATGGTCAAAGTATATTGATGACACCGAGATCATTACAGTAAAAATCTTTAGACTTTAAAGCTCAACACAGTAAAAATCGTGACAATAATAAATAAATCAAATAGAACGGAGCTTCAAGACCGTTACAACCCTCCTACATATATCAGCTAGCAAGCAGGGGTGAGCTGGTAAATCTCTTGGCCCAATTACAGGATGAGAAGTGACTGGAAAGATTTCAAAAAATATTCGGCAAGCTGATACACAATAAACATCTTGCTGAAGCATCATGTAGCACAAAGCAAATGCAAAAATGAAACCTTAGGTTTAAAAACAGAGCATGGCTGAGACACGGAGCAACTCCTAACAATAAAAATTAACAAACTATTCTGAATTACACAGAATTAATTCAAAACGAAGAGATTACCAACCGCAGGCCTATTTAGGACCAAAATAATCTGTGTAAACTGCTACTATTCAATTATTAAAAAAATAAAAGGTATATAATTATAAATATTATAGTAATAAAAAGCTAGTGGCACAAACCTAGTGAACAACTGACTCAAAGGACAAGGAATGCAGGAGGCCCTTGGCCACCTCAACAAAGAAGAGGGCCATGAGTCCCCTTAACTTGTGACTGATTAGAAAAAAAGATAACGCTAAAATAAAACATTGCAAAAAACAAACATCTTATGATACTATCATGTGAGAGTCTTGTGACAGAAACTAACCGACTGCAAAGATAACTGGAAACAAAAGACGATACTCAACACATACGGAGATGTTTGAATCTCCTACCTAGATAAATGTGACGAACCAAACAGGCTTTAACACATCACGGAGAAAGTTGTATCTCAGCATATAAATAGTTGAAAGGGCAAAGCAATCCAAGTGTGGAATATTCCACCCACTACCTCCTACACTACACACGGAGCTCGTGGTTCAAATGGAAAACCTATATTAGATATGGCGGAAAGAAATCATTGTAAAAAGAGGCATAGCTACTAGAACAATCCGTACCTATGTCCTACGTCAGTATCTATATTTATACCTGCCCTGAGATACCTATGCTGAATACCATCCTGAAAACACACATGTGGAAGTTCCTGTGCAAATTCGCAACAAAAATATACTAAATGAAGGAGAAAAGTGTAATTAAATTAAAAAATGGCTGTTTTAAGGGGGCCAAAGTAATGTATTAGAGACCACATGAATCGGAAACTTACAATGATTAACAAACTTGAACATGGAAACTGAGAAATAGAAAAACTCCAAATACCAAGCGGGAGATCAAGCAAACAGCTGAGAGGAAATGAACGAGATGTAATCAGCAGAATGTACCGTAGGTCAAGCAGCCAAGATCCCGGTCAGTACATGGTTGGGTGACCACTAAAATAAACTGTCACTAAATAAAAAGAGAAACTTATGATACCAAAATAATAGGCCTGAGCCAAAGTCGCCTAAATATCTTAAATAAATTCCAAATTCTTACTAAAATAATAACCACATTCACTACCACCAGCCGGCTTAAACCGTGATCAACACAAATCAGAATACCGGAAAGAAAAAAGAATAGCACCTAATGAAATATTAAAACTTCAGATTTTGAGAAGAGTTGATACACACATATGGGCACATGAGCACAAATAATCTCACAAGACAAAACAGGAAAGTTGACCGAGAATACCGACAAACCGAAAGAACAAAACCAGTATCAGAAAACGCGTTTACACTTACAGAAGTACAAAATGGAAGAAGGGGAAACTCCTTTATTACATCTACAAAGAAAGAGAGAATCCAACAGGCTAGTGTGAAGTGTAAACAGGACGGACCGGCCTCCGGGTCGCGAATTACAATGAAACAAACAGGCAAAAAATGTCGACATCAACCGGTCAGGCGTTATTATTGAAGCGAAAATCCACTGTACATTAAAGGTCTTGTCTTTACGAGCTTAAAAATTTATAGAGTTTACCCCAGTAACACAAAAACGTGTTTTGAACATTGATTTTTGGTTTCTTTCTTACCGTTATCGGTTGAAAAAAGAACGTTTAATTTTAAATAATATTTCAACAAAGACAGTATTGTTGATAAAATGTTAGTTCAACTTGGATTCAACTGTTATTTTCAACTATGGTATAGATTTCATTTCATAAGATTCTCTCTAATTTAATGGAATAAAATTTGTAATTAAAAGCTACTTGAATGCCATTAACTATTATTTTATGTCTTCTTTTGCACGTCGAAAACACGTTGAATTTCAATCTATATTACAACGAAGATTTGATTTCGTTGATAGTACGTTAATACGACGTGTTGTTAACTATTAGATTGAACTGTGCCCAAGATTACCTTTCCAAGTGAAGTGAATAAACATTGCGCCTAAAATCGAATGGGATAAAATTAACTACGTTTTTCAAGTTCTCATTTGCATGTTGAAAACAGATTGAATTTTAACTATATTTCAACCAACATTCAATTTAGTTAGTAGGCGTTAATGTGAAGTGTTTTCAACTTTCCTTTTCAACTATGCGATGGATCTCACTTTACATGGCTTTCTAACCTACATATTACACTTCTTGAGAAATACAACAAATTTAATAGTGCAACGATGGTCAAAGTGTTAAAGAAGGAAAAATGCACGTAACAAAGAAAGAAGGAAAGTATTCTTTATCCTTATTCTTACATAATGGTAAAACGAGGGTCTGGATTTGTGGCGACATCATTGAAGACTGCCTTTTACGTCTTCGTAACATAAAGGTTATAGTAAAAGAGTGGTGACTCCCAAGGTCACTCCGTGGATGAACGGTAGCGTGTCGAGCTACCAACGACGAATTTGGAACATTCCAGCTTCGAGCCCCAAAACAACCGGTTGGATAATTTACTGTTGAAAAATTAATTCTGTGTATCATGATGAAAATCAACAGCCATAATGCAGTTAATTGTGTATACCAATAAATAGCAACCATGCTTTGTTTGGGCCAACTGAACCCGTTTCTTCACCGTCCCGCTTCTTGATTTCAACATGTTTCTTCTCAACCATTATTTAACGTCGAATAAATCGTTGAACAGGCAGACATGTCAGTACTTTTACAATGTTAAAATTACATTTCGGTACTAACGTTTTGTGAAAGTTTAAAGTACCCCCTGAAAAAATCGTTTTTTTTTAGAAGCAAGTAACAATTTCACCATTTCAAAAAAAAAATCAATTTTTAGCCTTGTTTGGACAAATGGTATTTTAGTCCTTCTTGTTTTCTTTTTACATTTATGTCGCTCATGAACATAGGAATATATTCCTATGTTCATGATGTCGCTTGAAAATGGCATCGACCTTCATTAATACGATACTGGACTGACTGCATCCATTGAATATGTGAAGCTAGGGAACGGAGAGGAAACTTAATCTCGTTTGTCCACTTCCATTTCAAAACAATTTGGACCAAATTTTCGATTCTAACTCAGTTTTTTACTCTTGATATCGCTGTGTGACCCGTTTTTTTTAGTAATGTCTTAATTCTTGCAAAAAACGTATATATTATTTGCAGTATTTTCTATTGTATGCAGAGTGCGGTATACTCTTACATCAATAACTCAGAAATTATGACTTGAATCGAAAAACGGGCCACAGAGCGATATCAAGAGTATAAAACTGAGTTAGAACTGAAAATTTGGTTCACATTGGATTAGACTTTAAGTGGACAAATGAGTTTAAATATTTGCTCTGCGTCTATCTTTCAACACTAAGTAGTTACTCCAGTATAGTCTACGTAGAGCTCGATGGAAAATGGCTTTAGGTTTTTGGTAATTTATAGCAAATAACTTTTCAATGTTTTCGTGTGGAGAAACACGTATTTCAAGTTGTTAGAATTATGATGCTATATGGAAAGATAACTTTGTACTATGTTAAGAAATAGTCACACAAGCGAAAGAAAAGAAGAAGAAAGAAGTCATTTTCTTGATGAAAAATACACGAATTTTAGATTGATCGATTGAGTTGCAATTCGCAACAATATAAACAACTAATCTATACTGAACTTGGAACACTTCCATTATACTAACTTCAGTTCATTTGAACGAATCACATTACTTTATTTCAACTTCGGTGATTTAGAATCATTCAGTCTAGTAAGAATCGATGTAGTAAACAATGGTTTCGTTGAAATACATTTTAGTATTTAAATTTCAGTTAGCGAATTTCATTGTTGTGTTTACATTATGAATAAATTAATTTCTTTTCTTTATGACAATATAATTGAAAAATTAAAGCATAACAATACAAAATATTTAAATTCAAAATTAACAGCAATTTTACTATTTTCTAAATAATTTTCGCACTAGTTCAACGTATTGTGTTTGAAACATAATGGACGTTCGTGTTTCAAGTGTATTAATTTAAGAATTCGGAAATATGGAAGAGATAACAGACGTTTTGTCAAGAACACCTGGTATATCAAGTTGAGGTTTCTTCTCCAAATTATGTAGCATCTTTTACAAATAACACCCTTTTTTCAGTACTGTTTCATGACTACTACATTTTTTATGTTGTTCCTTTGTTAGCACTTTATGGCAGGTGTAATCTTAGCTCTTTCATATAATTTTACATTTTGAATCTGTTTGCTTTGTTCAATTTTACGTTACATATTCGGGTAGAAGTCGAGTTTAACCGAATGTCTTAGTTATTGACCATGAGAACGTGAAAGTTAGGTTAGGTAAGGTTAGATGCGGTTATGTATCTTTACAGTATTTAAAAAAAAACGAAAGTGTAAAGATAAATAACCGCACCTAACCTCCAGGGTCACTAATTGAGGCACTCGGTTAAACTCGACTTCTACCAATATGCGGCTATATTCGATTTTATACATAGATTAAGTTAAGACTTGACATAACGTGCTTTCAGTGGAGGAACCGGAATCACCATCCAGTTCCAGTGAATCGATTCAAAAAATGAATCGAATCACTGACACTAGATGGTGATTCTAGTTCTTCAGAAACTGAAGTGTTTATAATGGAGCAGCTCCCTGAACTTATGATTTGGTGTCAAAGGATTCTGAGATTTTCACTTTAAGATTCAATAAATATGAGATTGGTATTTGAGACGAAATCATCTATTCTTTGTATATTCACATTTTCAGATAGACTGAATTAAAGAACTCACAGGCCACCTACGAATCAGTCAAAATAGCAATATCACTACTACTATTTCTACTTAATCGACATATCCTTTTCAATCTAACATATTTTACACTGGCGATCGAGGCTGGTTCAACTAATTTGTTGAATAATTCAGGTTATCAGAGTTTTTAAGATGGCAACTAAAACAATGTTGAATAATATGATGTTTACAGCGTAAATACTAAAAGGGGGTTAGAAAATGATGGTAAGAAATGTACATTATTTTCAGACGTAAAGAATTGGGTGCACTTGTCCAATGGTTCGGTGTTCAACAAAGGTAGACAGAAATCATTAAGCTGGTTAAAACAAAAAAGTCAAGTCTTATATGCAGGTGTACACAAGAAAATCAAGGCGTTAGGTAGTTATTTTATTCATCAGCAACCAAAGAGAATGGTTTCTGATTGGTATAATGTAAATAATATGTCGGGTGTAAACAATATAACATTAGATGTCAAACCTTGTTTAATACCAGTACGTATAGAGAATGTGGACATGATATGGGAAATAGATACTGGAGCATGTGCAAATATAATATCGTATAAAGCATACAGTGTGTTAGCAGGGCTTAAGCAACTTCAGCCAGCAGCTATGGAAAATTTATTTGCAGTAAATGGTACACATTTACAGGTTGTTGGTAAAATGTATTTCAATGTTCATATTGGTTCACAGGTGTCAGACATGCCATTTTTTGTAGTACAAAATGAATTAAAATATAGTATTTTAGGTAGAACTGGCCTAAGTCAAATTTGACCTTCCTGGAGAGAGATTTTTAATTATATTGAAAAAGGTAATTTACAGATGAAAATATTGCATGTTAATGCAAATATAGCAGATTTAAAACAACAGTTGGCAACAGAGTTTCACGATGTTTTTAATGATGACGTTCTAAAACCAGTAAATAATTAGTATGAAGATGACATCACGCTTTTACCAAATGCAACACTTGTATTTAGAAAGGCATATCGTATACCTTGCAGTCCAGAAGATAAAGTAAAATCTGCAATTGAAAAACTACAAAAGTAGAACATATTAGAACATATTGAATATTCTCAATGGGCAACACCCATAGTCATTGTTCCAAAAAAATCAGGGGCTTTGAGAATTTGTTCAAATTACGAAGTTACTGTAATCAAAAATTTAGATAAGATGTTTTATCCTCTACCTACAATGAACGATATTCTGCATAAACTGCAAGGAGAAGATACATTCGTGGTGATACATCTGCATCAAGCTTATCAGCAATTGCCTGTGTCACATAATTGTCAAAAATTATCATCAAGAATTGAACCATAGGGATTATATAAAATCAAACGGCTCCCTTTCGGACTTTCAACGTCTCCATTCATATATGGATGGCGTCTTAAGCGAATTTAATTTTGCTCAAGCTTATATAGACGATGTCATCATTGGTGGACATGGCACCCAAGAATGTTTGAAAACTACACGTGAAGTCTTAAGCGAATTTCGAAAATTAAATATTAAAATCAATCAGGCCAAATGTCAGTTCTTTGCCAAAGAGGTGGAGTATTTAGGCCATTCTATTTCAGCTGAGGGTTATATTCCACTTGTAACGACCTTGAAAGCTCCGTTCCATTGTATTTTATTTCAAACAGTTTTGTTTCGCTTATACTGAGCTTCAATAGGGAAGAATTTTTACTCTGCTGATCTCCGGATCATAAGTACTCTTTGACCATAGCTTATTATTTTTCGAGCAAAGGTATATATTATCGCTTTTTTTTGTTTACTTTATTCTGGCGTAAAGGTTCTTTCTCTTGAACTACTTTTTGAAGCATCTTCCGCTAATTACCGATCAACTGATTGCATAAATAGTGTCAATTTTATCATTGGACGGGAATCAATAATTCATCTTAGTTGTGAGATTATTTTCTATTGACAGATCTTCCCGCCAGAGTAAGGCTTTGTTCGTAAATAATTATTTATTTAAGTAATCATCTTTAATATTTCTGATTTTCTTCACGTTTGGGGTTTTGGGTAATTTGACCGTTCGTTTAGAGTGCTGAAATGTGAGGATTTTGGTCTTTCTGGTTAGAAATCAGGATGTTTTGATGTGCTTTTCGATCGTCATTGAAGGTGGTAAAAGGGGTCTGTCCTTGTTAGAAGACAACATCATGACTGAAGAAGAGCAGGCAGCTGGACTTCAGTGTTATAAAGCATGAAATTTTAGTAAAAGTATACGAGTTAATTTCTTACAGTTGCCTGACAGGTAATGCGTATACATGTGTAGTTTAAACCCAATAAGGTCATCTTCACCGCTACTAGGTTAGCTGAGAAATAACAGTTTGAAATCCCGGAACCAGTTTGATCTCTATTCGCATGCTTCTGGATACGTTAGTGAAGAAAGACATCTTCGAAATTTGGTGAAATTATTTTTCTTGCGATTTCGACTCTTAAAACGAAATTCTCTTAACTATTCAGCTTTCGGTTGTTATTCTATACTCTGTTAGAAATGTGTAATTTCTCAGTTTGGATTTTTGATTTACAAGGTGTAATTTACAGCATGGAAATCTAAGCTGGTACGGTGAACATATGTTTAAGATGTTGCGCCATACAATAGCTATGATCAGTTAACGTATTTCTCCCTCACCTCCTCATTACTTGAAAGATTCTCACATTTGAGATTTAGAATGTTTTTATTTAAACTTTGAAATATGTTCTTGGCTACGTGTGCGAAAAAATATGTTAGTTTCCGAAAAAGTTCACTATAAATTTTTCTTACGGTAAAGATTCAGTACCTACGTCCAGTGATAGATGGTGTTAGTTTTCTTTCGATCGTTAACATGTGAAATTTTACCGACGAATATTTGCATAACTGACACGATCGTAAGACTTGTTCTAAATTAAACATGTGTAAAGAATTTAAACAATTATTACAGAATTGTGTCCCAACATTGAAACTTGTTTCTTATGACAGATCAGGTGCATAGAGCTTCATTTTATCTGCCTTGTACTTGCCTTACTTACTGTTTGTAACTTATTGGAAAAGTGCTTTTAATGGAACTGACCCAACGTAAACTGTAAATTTTCATATAGTGTTCAAGGAAGGGTCAGAATTTCGAATTGCTTATTATAACTGAACTTTTAGGAAAGCAGTTGCAACAGCCTAGTTGCTGTTCCATATTTTATTTTTATTTTCTCCCCTTTATTTTGTTAGTCTCCGTTTTGTTTTCTTTCTGTGTGTTCTCTTTAGCTCATTCTCTTTGGTTGGTTTTAGACTCTTTGAGCGTGTTTCGTTTGGATTTCTGCTTTGGATTTTAATCGTTATCCATCCAGGTTTTCGTTAGTCACGCAGCAATGACTTGGATCTAACGCTTGTTTTTGATTGGACCCTAGTCAATGCTTCGCGATTTGTTTTTTGCTGATTGGTATGAATCAACCTTCTTCTCCGTTTGTTGGGAGAACTTCTCTCCCACGCCATGTTAGTTCAGTTCCAATTTTTAAGACGAGACGAATGGATGTCTGGGCTTTCCGTCATCTGTATTTCCTAAGCCCTGTCTACGAGAGGTAGATATAAACACCAAATTTAGTAAATATTTTGATAATATTTCGATTGATTTCGTCCGTTCCGGTAAATTATACTATTTGTATCAAGAAGAATTAAAACCGATATAAGTGCTATCAGGACTATTCAGCGACATCATTATTTCGGAATTTCAACTCATTAAATTTTACTATTTTATTTTGAGGTTATTTATTAAAATGTACAATATGTTCTAAATTTCAGTATGGGGCCGCTATTAACCGAATTCTTACATTACAAGTATCGGTTCGTTAGATTTTAATAATCATATGCCAATTTCTTGTCTCCAGTTTTCCAAATCTATTCGAAATTCCCGGTTAGCCATGTTTGACAGCTACCGCATATTTTCCTTACTTGATCAAATTAGCAACATGTCTGTTCGACTATCTTTGCGTACCGTTTTGATGCTAATAGTAAATTTTATATTATTCGACATGGTTCGATAATTTTGGTTTCAACTCCAGCCACTATTCTCCGATGAAAAAGTCATATTTTATAACAATATTTTGCATTTTCAAGATTTATTCAGAACGTCTTTTGTATAAGGTAGTAATCATCTGTAATGACGTCACACAATTAATAGTGCTAAATTGATTCTTTCTTTACCATGTATTTTGGATTAAAACTTCTTTCGTGTAAGTAATACTGTAACAAAACTTTTCTAAATTATATAACAATGTTTCGGGAATAATTTGTGAAAATATCAACAAAATTTCTTAATTATTATAGAAATCATGGATATTTATATGTGACTACGTAACTTTCAGATCTGCTTAATTAATTCAATGTATACTAGCGATTCAAATTTGTTTGTTCCTTCAACTCAACGGTAATTCTGTTCAGATTCTTATGAAACTATCATATCCTTAAACGTGCAATATGTAAATTCAAAGTAATAAATTGAAATTCTGAAATTTTTATAATTCTTCGAACAATTTTTATATTCAGTGAACGTAGTATAGAAACCTCTCAGTTAACCAGGTACGATCTACGGCATTAGATGGTAATCCTCTTACAGTGTTTAGTAATATTTGTAATGTGCAGTGAGTTATTTAATGTTTGACTTGATATTTATTGGAAATTAGCTACTAATCGTTACGTGAAGTTGACAGCAATTGATACTAATTATTTCTGTGTTTCGGTAAACCTATCGTATTGAGTGATGTGATTTTAATTAGATTAGATCGGTTCATAAATCCGTAGATCAGTGGTAGGATTCTTTCACCAGCTGAGAAATGATAACTTGGGAAAGGAACTATATATTGAATTTCTGGTTATTTCTCCGTTGATATATGAAGTGACTCCAGCATGTGATTTGTGTGAATATAAATATTATTTGCATTTGTGCGTTATGACACTACGTTTGGATTGAGTTGCGACCATCATTCGTTTGTGTTCGTTCGTCTTTATTTCAGGAATTGCGATTCCAAACTACAGGTGTGGGCCCTACTAAGGTAAAGGTAAGACATGGTCTTTTGCCACCCTGTAGACTTCGAAGTGAGTAAAGACACAGTATGAGTCACATATGAGTCGTTATACGTATCATCGTTTGAGATTATTTCCCAAGTAAAGATTTGCGTTTTTCTTTCTTAATCTGTCGCTAATCTGAACCAGCTGGTACTTCGGAGTATGAACTGACGATCTAATTAAACGATTGGAGGTATCGCCTTACCGGTATTTCTTCCCTCGATCTAAATTAATTTTTTTACAGCGATCACAAGAATCTGGAATCCTCTTTCCCAGATATTCTTAAATCTGGAAGGCATTTCTGCGCCGCTCGTCTGGGGTGTAGAAAATGTTTGGAGCTAGAGGTTAGGTTAGATGCGTTGCGTGGGTACTCTAGGCTCCTGGCGACCCTATTTGTCTGTGTGATCCTTGTTTTGGGATCTTAGGTTGGGGATGTTTCACAGTGATTTACAAATTATTTCAAAAATAAGAATTTGGACTTGAAATACTAAAAGTGAACTCGTTTTGTTAAACCTTATTTCTGTCCAACTGGTTTCAAATGTTCAGATATATTTCAAAGGACTGAACAGATTAAATCGAAATAGTTTTTGTTAACCGAAACTACGATATGTCGGAAATATTTTCTCGAGTTGTATTATCCAATCTTGTCAGAAATGATTTTTTTAGAGTAAATTTTGTATTACCTAACCTAGGACAAAATGTTACTCTATGTGCTCGTAACTAAATCAAATATGTTCTTTATTGAAATAAACAATGAGTAAAAAGGATTTATAAACTTTGATTGCGAAAGCTTTAATAAGTAGAAATAGCTCAATATTTAAGTTCTTGAATATGTTATGCGTTAACACGAAGGTATTATGTTTTGAAGGCAATCTGCTGTGTGCAATGCAAGTATTGCTATCAACCATAACTTTGCTTTCTTTAAAGTGAATGCACGTAATCTAATTATTCTTAATTGATCATTGCTTTTGGTTTTACTTTAATATCTTTTCATCAAAGGTTGGGCTTGTGCTATTGAAATTTAGTACATTCACTACAGTGACCTTGAACACTAGGTGACAATATCGCTGTCTTTTGGCAGATAGGTATTTGACTAGAACTTTGATTTCTCTTACTCCTTCTCATTCTGCCATAATACGACGAATGCCACTGGTGTAGTCATCCGTCACGGGGCTACCGTAATATACGGTTCGTTACATAGTTCAAGTATGTTTCAAATGTCTTTACAGTGTTTTGTTTTAATGTATTTCACGATATGTCGTTGAGCCACATATTTATGCTAAAAGTTTAAGGTATTAATTTCTGCGTTTTAAGTATGTCTATGGATAAACTTTACCTTATCGCCTCCAGTCTGATGACCGTTTTCTTGGAGGTCAGCGCTACTCAGGCACCTTTCTGTGCTGTGGGGTGGGTCGTTCTCAAAGCTCTCCCGTCTGGTGGGGTAGGGGAATCCTTTCTCTCTTTCCCCCTCTTTTTTTCTTTTTTACTTTACATTTTTTCTTTGCTATGGTTCATGTTTTTTTACTTTTCGGTGATAGCGAAACCCTTCTTCGGGTTTTCTCCAGTACTCGAATGTTCTTTCTAGTATGATATATTACATTTCATATAAATTATTTCTGCTGTATCACTCTGATGCCTTATTTTACTCGTCCCATGCATGAATGTGGGTGATGACCCAGTCTGGTGAAACTGTGTCTTAGCTCTCAAGTGACCTCGCTGAGAAGGTTCAGCTTGCAAGTTTCCAGTCTGAGTGTCATTGAAAATTGACTCTTTACGAGTGTTACCCACTAGCCCGTTTGAATGCGAAGTTTCACGTTCTTTTCTTTACCCTTCTTTAGGGAAGGAAATCCTTGGTTTGTGGAATGTGACGAGGCTTCATGGGGACGCGACCGCAAGTGCATTTTATATGTTCGGCTCTTATGCTGTTTCTGTCCGGCGTTAGTACCCCCTTTTCTCTGGGTTGTCAGAGAAGGTTTCTAGCAAGTGGCGACTGTAATTGTTGGCTATTGTACTGTTTCTGTCAGTCACCTACTTGTTCTGAGGAGGATTTTCTTACGAAGTACAGAAACATAAAGATGTAATATCAAAATGTCCGAAGCCAGAGAGTATTACGCAATTAAGATCGTTCTTTAGGAATGGTAAACTATTTCCAAAAAATATTTCTCATCTTGCAACTCATGCTAATTTATTGCATACACTACATCAGAAAAATGCAAAATGGGATTGGACTGAGGAGCATCAGCATCAATTTGAGCATATTAAATAAAATTTGATCAGTTTATAAGGAATCAGGTATGTAATCTCAAAGAGGAAGTTTTCTTAATTACGGATTCCAGTCCATATGGACTTGGAATTCAATTATGCAATGAGGATGCGAGTGGTAAAGTACCTACAGTTCCTTACCCGTCTGCTACACTGTCGAATACGGAGCATAACTACTCTCATTTTGAAAAGGAAGCTTTGGGACTAGTATACGGAGTAAAAAAAATCAATCGAGATTTATACGGACGTCATTTTACAGTACTCACGGATTCTTTATCTGTAAAACTTAATTTTGGAGAGGATAAAGCTATTCCATCATCGATACATCCTCGTCTAATTACATGGTCTCTTTTTCTCTCGGGCTACAGTTATAAGATAATTTATACAAAGCAGGTACCTGTAGCTGACTGTCTGTCCAGACTTCCAACATAATGTTCATGAGACGATCAAATCTCACAGAATTAGATCTTAAGTATAAATACGCAATCATTAGTCGTTATATCTTTACCAACAGAAATTTATCAAGATGATGTGTTGAGATTAATATATAATTGGACTAAAGTAGGTTGGCCCAAAACATTAACCAGAGATAGACAGTCAAGAATTATGCAAAAATATTTCGCTAAGAGGATGCAAATATCTATAGATCGTCAATGTTTGTTCTTAGGTCAAAGACTTATAATTCCACCAACTTTTCAACGTGAGATATTTGTCAGTTCATAAATTACTGACTGATATAAGTCCGTCTATTGGAAGGATAAAATCAAGGAGACACAAAAGGATATAAGATTTGCCAGCTCTGATGTGTTACATGGAATATCTCCAGCACAGTTAGTCTACAGACATGAACCAAGGACAGATTTTAATATGCTACTCGAACAGGTTAAGACTAAAATACCAGAAACTGATAATCAAGGAAATACAAAACGAAAGTAAGATATTGAGAATGGTTCGTGGATTTACATACAGAATTTACCCTAACGCTTTCCAAGGTACATAAAGGCACAAGTAATAAGGCTAGCAGAATCTAATTTATGCAAAGTCAGCATACAAGGGAGAGCAAGGGTCGTTCATGCTGATCAGATTGGAAAATATTTACCAGTAAATCAGGATCAACGTAGAAATATAGAGGCTGATTGGTGGGATTTAACAAAATCCGAACAAATCTCATCAGGAGTATCTTTAAGAAGATCAAGTATAATACGACAGCCTAGAAGATATTTTGATTATGAGTTGAACTAATTTTCTTGATGTGGTAATCTTTGAGCATTTTTCTATTGATATTATGGTATGGCATATATGAAAATATGGTGGAAAGAATATGAATTATTTTCTTTCTCTGTGAATATGAATTAATGACATTTCTTGGCATTGTGCAATTCTTGTGTCACTAGTGTATGCCAAACTATTCATTGCTTGTGTTATATTTTCAGCTTGATGACTGATCAAAACTTTTTATCAACTTAGATAATGATAAAGTGGATAGCAGGTAAAAAGATACTATACTTGTGGCAGACTTGATCATAAGGTTATAAACTGCTGATTTTTGTAGAAGTCATACAAGAATCTCGTTTTGGACATTTATGTAAGTATGAATGATAATTATTTTTATGTACTTTTGTTTCAGAGGGAGGGAGTGAATGTGTAAAGTACTTCCATAAAAATACACTATTTTTTAAGCAAGTAACGAGCACACCATTTCAAGCAAAAATATATTGTAGCCTTGTTTGAACAAATGGTATTTTAGTTCTTGTTTTCTATTTATCTTTATGTCACTTTAAAATTGACTCGGCAAGATGGCGGCTTAATGGATGGGAACCGCTGAAATTCCTAGTGTTTAATTTGCTTAACTTCATGGTGTTTTCGGACTTTACTCCTAGAAAGTCTAACAAGATATGTTATATAGGGTGCGTTTAATTAGCAGCCTGGCCGTGGGCAACTGTGTTTAATTAGCAGCTAACAGGCCGCGCCACAGTCTGGCTGTGGGCTGACTAGAAGTAGGACATGCAGCTCGTTTTTGGCGGGAAGCAGAAGAAGCTGGTGAGAATTAGCTGTTGCCAACCACACTATAATTATTGGGTTGTATGATAATTTGGATTCAAGTATACAACGTATTAGAACAATTGAAATTTTCTGTTAATTAAAAATAATAAGAATTATTTAATAGGTATAGGGAAAATACTGTGTAGAACACTTAATAAGTCACAATGACGGTTCACACTAACACGAATCATTAACTTGTTTTGTGTTAGTATGGTTATAGTTCAGGAGATGGCTCAAGTTGATAACAATGTTTTCTGAAAAGTCAGTCCGAAAGATAATACATTAACTATATCGATATTAAGTTTCAAACACGTAAGTTGCTTTAAGAACTTCACTGGAGGATATTTTCTCGTGCTCTCAGCATGAGATAGTATTTTTCCATGGGAGGAAACCGCTATCTTGAAAGAAAACGCTTACATACGCTGTTAGTACGCAAGCGCTATTTACAAGGAACAAGTATAATCTTGTAATTAATTTGAGTTCCACGTAACTATCGCCCTTGTGTGTGTCATAGAGAACCCTGTTTACAAGTGATTAAAATGACTTGAGTACTCTGTCCAACTATAACATTAGTATACTGAGGAGGGACAGATATATTAACTCTCCATATACGCGGTATACAATAGCCTGAACAATTAGTAAATCTAGAATGTGTCTTAACTATAACTCATGTGCACCGGGGGAGGGGCCTATATTATTACGGTAGTTCTAGATATTAGCTGCTTCTGTTGTACGGCGTTGAATACACACCAAATGCTGCTCTCATTATCTCGAATACGTAGCATGCATAATGTGATGTAAAATCAAGGAGTGATAGGAGTGCTGCTAAAACACATACGTTCTTCTACATTATATCCTTGCACTCATATGACTCCCTTGGTTTTGCATCACATTCTGGGCTCTATATATCTAAAACGATCAAAGTAATAGTAATTAAAGTATCTTCAAACACAGTCTATCAGGAGTAGCTAATAAAGAGAATAAATCCTCTTGTAGTTTTAGACTGAGGCTCCATGAATTTTACAACTCTCACTGCTTTCTTGAGTGTGCCTATTTTAACTATTAGGGCTGATTTTCATTCAATCTTTCGTTGCTTGCGATTTGGGTGAGTAGCCAATTGAAACACTTGTTTTATAGCGTTTTGAATTGTACGGTAAGTGTGGCACGTATTTTAATTGGCTATTTTAATTGGCTATCACCCAAATCGCACGCAAAGCAAGCAACGTAAGCTTTCATGAAATCCAGCCCTTACAAGAAAGCACGCAATAAAATACGTGTTTCAATTGGCTACTCATCCTAATCTCAAGCAACGCAAGTGGACTTGAAAACGAGCTCTTACCCATGTGTGTCCAGTAGGCATAGTATCATGGCTATTGTTTCAATATACAGGCTAGAAATATAGCTTATCGAAAAACAATTAACAGCGACAATTTGGTTAATATGAACGGATAGAAAATACGATTCCCTACATTCTGAGAAAATTTTCCCCCTCTCTGGAAATTATACAAATCGGAAACGGCTAATTTCACGAAACCGTTTTAGAGAAGGTTATCTACATTTCACCTCTATTTCATCCAGTACTCACAATTCTAGTGTGTTGGTAGTCATACAAAATATAAAATCAACCACGCTCGTTCATGTTCAACGAAGAAGGTAATCAACATTTACAATTTCTATGAGTATTTTTTATTCAATTGGTCGGCAACGCTGATCCAACCAGATATCCGCTGTCTTGTTTTGGCTCGCCAACGAATATTCTGTTTAATTGCACACAGGGCAGGCCAGTAGTCAGGCCAGTGGCCGAGCAACAAATTTAACGCACCCATAGTGTATAAATGTTTCATATAATAGTGCTTCAAATTGAAATTCATAATTGATAGTGAATATACATCACAAAGTGACAGTGACTACAGTTAAAGAGCGAACTGACGCCTATGGCGGACTGTAACCATAGCAACTTGTAAATAACTGACATTAAAACATCAATTACTAAGACTGATAGACTGTTAAACTGTAATATATTACAAATATTATTAAAAAAACAGCAATTTATTAAACAAATGTGCAATGGATGGGCTTAATTAATGCCATTTCCGCACTAGATACTAGATCAGACCAGACCAGACGCTTTAAAATTGTTTTAGGTTTATGCTAATTGATGCATATTTCAAGTTGTTAGAATTATGATGCTATGGTAACTTTGTGTTATGTTAAGAAATAGTAATTTTCTTGAAGAAAAATACACGAATTTTAGATTGATCGATTGAGTTGAATTCACAACAATATAAACAACTAGCTATACTAAACTTATGATTTGGTATCAAAGGATTCTGAGATTTGCACTTTAAGATTCAATAAATATGAGAATGGTATTTGAGACTGTCATCTATTCTTTGTGTATTCACGTTTTCAAATAGCCTGAATTAAAGAACTCACAAGCCACCTACGAATCAGTCCAAGTAGCAATATCATTACTACTATTTCTACATAATCGACACATCCTTTTTAATCTAACATATTTTACACGTTTAATCTTGTAATTTCAACGTATGCGTGCTACTGGAGTAAGACCTTAAAAGTTATCTAATCGTCTGCCGCGAAAACGAAAGCCTATTTGAGAAGTAAGAATGTCCAAGTGTATACACTGTAAAAATGTAGGCTGTTTTTTTTATAAATTGTAACAAAGTATTTTCCAAGCCGCATGCCATTTGATATTCAAGCTCTGTAAAATTGTCCAGCAAATTGCAAAAGAGCGTAATCAAAGTAACAGTGAATCAGTGATTTAACACTGCCGAAATTATAGTGTTGCCAAAGTTATCTGAATCTATGGTACTTACCTACAGGTTTCATTTCTGTTACTATTATCTATTCACTAAATGGTTTGTATACCTCACCACTCAGAAAGTTTATAAATATCTGCATTTTAGAAAGACCAACACTATTAAAGCAGTAAATGATTTCTGAGAGTTTTTCTTGTTTAATACGTGAAATATAATATCCTGGTAGCTATGCAATCCTGTATTTAAATCCTGTTACGTTATGTCATACTGCCGAATATCTAGCCTTCACTTTCTAGAGTCAATCACCGCCACTAGAGCCAAGCGTAACCTTACCTTTTCTGACTCAATTCGAGCACTGAATATGTATATTCATCGGCAATCACACGACGATTTCCTGTAAACCGACATTGAAAGGTGAATTTGAAATCATGTTTTCCTCGTTACGTATTCAATATAATTGTTGTATGCAATTCAAGGTAAAAGTCACGTAATAAGCCTGGTTTATTCTTATACTTTCACGCATGTTTTCATTTCAGAAATGATTTCTATTGAATGGGTAATTACATAACGTTTATTTACTCAAATAATTTATACTTCTCGCACGTAACAGAGTTTCAGCAATACATGTAATCAAAATATACCAGTCATATTTATAAATAAGACCTGTGGTTTATTTATTCTATTTATTTATTGTCAACACAACAGGCTTTATAGCCCAATTAATGTATCTATATTTACAATGTTAGTTTACAGACATTTTTTATTACAACATCTTTATGGGCTTTGTAAGACATTCACATATATCAAATTCAATGCAATTCCAACACATTTCATTCTAGGCAGTACATATTCTCCAGATTGGTGACTTCATCATTATATTAGTTTTAGCCTTTTTGCAGTGGAAGAGACCAGTATTGTCTACACCAGTGGTTCTCAAACTTTCCAGTCCGCGGACTCTTTGAAAGCAAAATTAGAATTTCACGGACCCCCTCTGAGTTTCAAAATATGTTACATACTCGGCAAAATTGTAATGTCAATGACTTCAAACACAGTTTAATGTGAATAATGAAGTTACTTTTGAACAATTAGCTCTGCAATGTTGGATTTAATGTCTGATAATTTTAATATTAATTCACTCTCAGCTCAATTTTATTTCTTAAATGTGATTTCAAATACGTGAGGCGGGAGAATGCTGTTTTACACAAGTAAGTAATGGTGAACACAGTTAAGCACTTCAAAGTTTTCTTGAGAGTTCAGGATAGTCAGTCATGACATAACCAAAGGTCTGCTAGTTCTAATTGTGAAAACTATAATTTTAATGAACTTTCAGTTGAAAGTTCTGCCAAATAATCTTTTTGTGACGTAAGACAGAGATTGGTAGATAGCCCATCAGAAAATGGATTCCTTATCCACATGTCAGTTTCAAGCGTCACCGGGAAATACTCCCTGAATTGCAAGTGAAGTTGCTCCAAATGTGACTTAATATCGTTGAGGGTCTCCTTTGGAACATTTTTCCTGATATCTGGACAAAATCTGCCATGGAATAGAAGTGCTCGAAGATTTCAAAATCTAATCTATGAATCTAAAGCGTCACTTCTTTTTTTATCATTCCCTCGGAAATATCAAACCTGAAAAATAATTATGCTGGAGGCTTAAGTGCATTCAGATGGTTGAAGATATCAGCAAGGTATCGTAGCTTCAAAATCCAGTTAATCATGGAACCTGTGTTTACGGTCGAAGTTGGAATCAAACCAAAAGAGCTTGAGTTCATCCATCAGTTCAATGAATCTGCTCAATATCCTTCCTCGGGAAATGCACCTCACTTCCGCAGTGCATTAACAATTGCTTGTGGTTACTCCCCATTTCCAAAAAATCGAGAATTCAAGGAGAGCGGTTTAATAAAAAAAATTATAACCCGAACTACCTCGCAACTCTTGAGCTCTGGTGGTATCTTGGTGCTAATGCCTCTCTGTGGATACATCAATAAACCCACACTATAAACGTTGCAACAGTTTTTATCGTACTAACCAGTCCGCTTTTTTCCCTCTACACATCGATCTTTCTGCGTCACTGCTCATATCGTCTGTTTATACAGTGATACTTCCGAATAGTAGACACTATCGGAGGATAAACCAGTTTGAAACTACCCTCCTCATAAGCAATTGAGACAACATAAGTTGAATTTATTGTCAGTACAAATTCATTTACTATACATTAACAGAGTCAAGTGTACTTAGTCATAAAAATGGAATCTTTAAACACTGTCTTGGAAAACAAATTTTGATTGCGAAATATACAAATTTGAGAAAATGACGATATATCCTATTTTTTCTTAGAAGTGTCTGTGAACCTCCTGAAACATTGCCACGGACCTCCAGGGGTCCGCGGACCACACTTTGAGAACTTCTGGACTACACGAATTTTTAATAACGGGATACGAAACTTTAACAATGATACTAAGTCTATGCAGTCTATGCCATTTTGAATTACTTTCCTAAGAAATAACAGATCAGAAATAATAGGCCTTTGCTCTAACGACTGAAAATTAAAGTTTTAAAAGGTTGTACTGTAGTTCTCATAAGTTAGATAGATCCGAGTTACTTTATGAGTTAGAAATTTCAGAAATTTCGATTGTTTTTTCTCAAGTTGTTGCAATTTTTTAGTTGAGAGGTATTCCAAGTAGTACAGGCATATTCCAATTTGGAACGAACATGGATGCCAATGTAGAAACGGTGTTAAATTCTTTTCCCATCCATATTACAAATCCTAGCATATTAAAAGCTTGATTTATAATATTTGTTATGTGGTTATTAAACGTCAATTTTTATCAAAGGTGACACCAAGATCTTTAACCACATCAGGTCTACTTAATGCATTCTTATGAATTTCATAATCAAATTTTTAAGTCGATTTATTTCTACTATACGATAATACTTTACATTGCTTTGCATTGACTGGAAGTTGATTGATAGTGCACCGTTTAACAATGTTATCTAAACTATGTTGTAGTTTTATGGCATCTTTAACAAAATTAATTTTAGCATATATTTTGAGATCATCCCCATTTTTTCATTATCGGGTATGAATTCCGGAAGATCATTAATAAACAAGAGAAATAGCAATACGATAGTTAAATAAGAGGACATGAACCTAACCAAGGAAGGAGAGAAATCATAATGATTTTATTTACCGAGTAATATATTGCGATTTACTCTATCAAACGCCTTTTCAAAGTTGATATAAATCACATCAACTTGCTTTCCTTCATCCAAACACTCTGCTATAAAATCTGTAACTATTGCAAGATTTCTTACCATGGATTTCTGTGAAACCAAGCCATGTTGTTTAGTTGAAATAACTGGCTTCGCGTAATTAATAATCCGCTGATATAAAATCTGTTCAAAGACTTTGGCAAAGGCTGGTAACAAGCCTATAGTTGGTAATTTCTTGCCTGTCAGTAGTTTTAGATATTGTCAGTAGCAGATATTTAAACATATCAATACATTCTTTGACTATTTAGGAGGATATGTCGTCAGATCCAACTGTCGTTTTGGATTTTAGATTCTTGATAGCCTTTTTTTATTTCCACTCAAATGTGTTTGGTCAACAGACAGTATTCCGATTTCTTTGTAACCTCTCTGATTACTATCAAAATCATAGAACGGCTGAGAAGAAGGTACAAATACTTACTGGAAATACTGTGCAAATGTGTTAGCTATTTCTTCAGTGTTATAATACAAATCCTATCCTTGAAATTTTAATATATTTGGAGGAAGATACTTTGTTTTATTTTTTTAAATAAATTTTCGTAGTTGACCTGAATCATCATTGATATTATTTTCAGAATTTAATATAAAGGCTTCATATTCTTTTATAATATCTTTCTTGACTTCCCTGCGCAATCTAAAAAACTCCTGTTAGTAAGGGTTGGGTTTCTCAGTTTTGTAAGTAGACTTTGTTATGATAGATTGATTTAGCCTTAATTTTCCTAATAATATCTTTAGTGAACCAGCACGGATACGTTGGGACAGAGTTTCTTTTATATGGTACACATTTGTCAAATAAAATCAGCCTTCCTGAAATTGTAACCAAACGTATTGTTCTTTTGTTTTATTTTTGTAATTATTTGGTTATATATATTTATTACTATAACTGGATGATGGGGGTCTAACGGTACTAGCGGAATGTATTTTTAGATTTGAAAGAACCAAATATAGTGTACGATTATTGTGATTGACGACATTGTTTAATGATTTAAGATCATAAAAGGTTATGAAATTTAAATAAGTTCCTACATTTATGTGAGCTATTTTCAAAATCGAAATCAATACCGGAAATGGATGGTAGATTGAAGTCTCCAACCAGAATGATATGACTACCTTGTGGACAATTTGACTCAACACGTGTAAATAAATCATCATACAAATCTAATCCTGAGTTTAGTTCAAAATATACTGCACAGAAATGGTTCTCTTCGTACTGTAATTTTGGCAATAACACATTCATATAGATTATCATAACTGTTCTAAAAACAAAGATTGTAATTTTTGAGTTGTAGATTTGTGTTAAGAATGGTATGAGCAGGGAATTGTAGATGATGGACTTCTTGGCGTTGGACAGGATAGAGGTTTCGGAGAGCTACAGTTAGCATGGCTATGAACTGTGTCTTACGTGTAGGTCTAATGCTTGGGATCTGAGGATTAGTTTTAGCAGGTCGGATAGGAACAAGACCAAGATTTTATTCGTGTGAGGGACGATATTTGCATTTGCATGTAAAGAGTGAATATTTATCTCCACATATATTGTATTTAGATGATTGTTGTAGGTTTGTACAATCTTTTGTGTTGTAAGGTCCACTACAATATGCACGTTTAGTGGCGTTGGGACAAGTGGAGGTGTGATGAAAATTGTATGACTGACATCTTTTAATTCTGGGAGGTAAAGGAGGCGGTGGGTAAGTGGCTTCAACCTGATATCGTTTTTGACAAATATATGAGTTTGTTGTGAGTAAGATATTGATGATGTCTTGAAAGTTGGTGAGGACCCTGATGATATAAGTTGCTATTTTTGATTTGTTTTGAATACAAAGACAGTTATGATATATCCCTCGTCTTGAGTTCCTGTTTGGCTTCTTCGTTGGCAATGGTCGGGTCAGCTTCTCGGATTACTACGGATAAGATTGTGGAAGTCCTGGAAGTGGTGGATGTTTGTAGGCGTGTTCTCCATATGCGTTAGATTTGCTAATTTGCCATAGATTTCATAGTTGTGCTTATTTCGCATGACACTGGCTAATTTTGAATTAGCTGATTGCACAATGATCAAGTTTCGAGTTGGAATTATACCAATGATAGCATCCCGAGAAACTTATTTGATGAATTGATGTAACAATGAGCTTTGGTCTTTGATAGTTTGTGACGAAATTTTATGAGTAAGAATGAATATGTAGATGAGGCGTTATCTGTTACGCAGAGAGTAAGTTCGATTGCCTAGGTCCGTATATACGGGATCGCAATCGGAATTGTTAATGGTATAAGCCGTTTTTGATGGTGGAATTAAGTCTTGTTTAGTGTGAAAGTAAAAAAGTATGTTTGCCAGTCTTAAGAGAGAAGAAATTCTGAGAGTAGTGGACAGTGTGATGAAAGACAGGAATGTTGAGAACTGGGACAAGGATAGAATGAACAAGGCGCTCAGGTTTTTGTGGGACAATAGTTTCTGCAAGATAAGTGACAAGACAGTGGAAATGAAGGTGTCTAATCATTGGTTCATGTATAATCATGATAATAGCATATCTGGTAATGAACGATTTAAAAAACAGTGATAACAAATGGTATTGATAAATTACTGCTGTTTTGCAGGTACGTGGACGATTGTTTTGGAGCATGGAAAGGCACTGGAAGACAGTTCGAGAACTTTATTCAAATGATGAATGATAAGCAAAAGGGAATTAGGTTGGAGAGAGACATAGAAGAAGACGGTGTGTTGAATTTCTTAGATATGAAAATAATGAGAACAGGGGAAGACAAGTTTGTAACGCCGTTGTTCCAGAAGGACTGTGCAGTGGGCGTATACTGTCATAGGAGAAGTGATGTCGACAAGGAAACAAAAGTGAATTCAATTAGGAACATGGAAGAATGGATCAATATGATAAATACGGAAGAGGGGCAAAATAAGAAATACATGGAGAAGTTATCTGGACATCTGAAAGGGAATGGCTACGGTGACCGCGACAGAAAGAAGAGTAGAAGGAAAAGGAAGGAAAACAAGACAGAGGAAAATAAGGAAGGAGACAAGAAAAAAGGACGGCACAGCATTGAAAGTTCAGGAGAGATCACAGAGAAGATAAGAATAATTCTAAGGAGAGAAGGGATTAAGACATGCAGGAAGGGTGCCATGAGGATATTATATATCATTAGGAGAAAGATGCTAGGATCGAAAGAGGACTCGCTACAAAGACGAGTTATATATGAAGTGCCGTGTGGAATGTGTGATATGGTGCATGTGAGAGAAACAACAAGAGACTACAAGAACGTTTAAAGCAACGGTGATGTCAGATTAGGGAGAGACACTAATGCTACTTTCGTTAGTGAATCGGATCACGAAGTAAACTGAGAAGCGGTATCAGTTGTAGAACAAGAATGTAGTCAGTTAGTTAGAATGTGCAATTAGGTGCAAAGGATAAGATAAATGGCCGAGAAGGCTATGAACTGGATCAGTGGATTAGTGCAGAATAAGATGACATTTTGAATAACGAAGAAAGAAGGGCTTAATGAGAAGAACATGAGGACATTAACTGGCAATTGTTACAGTAGCTTCTTTGATAGCGTTAATTAGGGTAAGGAGGTACAATTTCGAACACTTCAGAAACTTTTTTTTTATTTTGTGGATAAATGAAACGTAAGAACATGACAGTTTTTGGTAGGAACAAAGTTCCAAACTCATGCGGTGTGTTACAGAAATATTAACGAAAAACAATTGTTACACTGTCCATAATGATACATTTTCGATTGGGAAACAAACGTTCAGATATGTACCACATCAGGGACAATTCCGAACACAGGTAGGTACAACTTCGAACACATGCATTTGCCACAAAAAACTGTTTCCTACCTTGTGCACATACACATACTTCATGCTACCACACGTTGCAAGACTGGCATCGTATCCGGTCGCATTTCACCAGGGATTCTTCACTGTAATAGCCCAACTGACAGAATCCACATATATCCTCATTTGCTGGAGCTAATGTCTTTCTCCTTTGCGACAATCCTTCTGTGCCTTGAAACTTCTTTCCTGAAGTAGGCCGGTTAACAACAGATGCTTTCTTAGTCTGTACCTCAGCAATATGAACTTTGCTTGTAAGATGGAGCAAAGTGAGCAGTTTTCTTTTACGTGTCGATGGTTCTTTTCAGGCGTTTTGAGAATGCTACGAACCATAGCATTTTCTGGAGAAACGGAGGGATTTGGTGTATCTGGAAGAATGGAAGGTCTATCTTGTTCCTGTGGCGTCGGTAAATCATCCACTTGCGATGTTCCTGACGGACAGATGTCATTAGTTTCAACGCTGCTCCTAGACTGGTTGATTTCTGCTGCAGATGATACGAAGAGGAGGGAAGGAGCAAATTTGTCCTTCGGAATAATGGCGTCCGAAAATGGCATGATTCCAGTACATGCGATACCCTTTGTGACAGAGCCAACAGTAGCTGCCTCATTCCAGACCTCGCAAAATAGAGTATTAAATCTGAGTTTCGACAGATTCTCGTTGGGATGGTGATGTTGCCAATATGTTGTTTTCCTGTAGTAGTGTGCCTTCAGAGATTTGAAGAAAGTTCTATCTAAAGGTTGAAGAACATGCGTGCTATGGGGTGATATGCCCACGAGCTCGATCTCATGTTCCTGGCAGAATTTCAGAGCACTGAAATTTGTGTGGCTTCCATGATTGTCCAGTATAAGCAAAACCCTGCCAGGCGTCTTCTATGTACAAAAATGTTCCAACCGCCTAAGGAACAGGTTTTCACTGATGTAACCGGACTCGCTCATCTCCACAATTGAACAGGGAGACAAACCATCGTTGAATTTCGGACTCGACACCTTTGAAAATTATCATCGGTGGAATGTAGCCAGCATCATTGGAGCGACGTCACGTTTTCCCCTTTCTTAATATTTGTTAGTGACACGACTTCACGGTTCCAATTTTGACTTACTGTTCTCATGAGTGAGTTATTTAAAGGGATTCCTGTCTCGTCGACGTTGTATATGCATTAAGGCTTGTCAAACAAGTCAAACTCAGTCATTACACTTTTCAAAATGCGAAAGTAGTTCCTTACTTCTTGTTCATTCATACCCTCAGCTCTAGCTCTCGATAGTCCTTCTGGTTTTCTCAAACCTATGTTTGAATGTCTCTTCATAAAGGCTTTGAGCCAATCATCACCTGCTATCTTCACATCTGGATTCCATGGGTGTCGAATTCCACAAACCACAGCCACTTCAAAAGCAGCCCGTTTCACTTGCACGGGTGTAAGTCATAATCCTCTATTTTCAAAATATACTAATCTGTCCACCAAAGCTTTCTCTATTTCTTCCTACAATATGGTGGGATGTCCAATTTTGTCTGTCACTCGTGGAATGAGTCCCACCTGCCTATGCTTCTCCTTGCCTACGCGGCCGTGGAGGGTGCCCAGTGGAATGTGATTATGACGCAGATATTCCTTCTAACGACAAATCACCTGATTTTCCGCTCTTCTTCTTTTCAGTTTTCCGTCGTGGCATCTGTAATGACACAACACAAAACTTAATATCGATGGGAAGTCTTACACTTTGGAGAATCTGCGAAACGAAGACGAAAGAAGGTTAAAAGATATTGTTGGTGCGTGCTCAGTGAATGTGAACAAAGGGAGTGTTTCAAAGGATCCAGATGGGGAAAGAAATACTATCTCTTTAGTGTGGTCTCCTGCTGAGCCTACGGCGACAAGTGTCGGAGAGTCTCAACCATCCAGACAAACAAGAAATGCTGCTCAAAGAGGAAGGGGCGGTCAAAATAGCATTTATTGACAAGGAAAGGATACTGACCTTGAGCGAGGTAAGACTCTTAAAAATGTGTTCAGTGATGGACCAAGAACAAATACAGGTAGTTGTACTAATAATAGCGTACCCAATGAGCATTTTCTAATGTACTATCTGAATGCGAGATCACTCAGAAGTAAGGCATGTGAATTCTCTAGAAACATTTCAATAAACAATTATGACTTTGTAGCAATAACAGAGACCTGGCTATCTGGTGATTATTTTGATTCTGAATTTTTTGATAATAGATACAGAGTTTACCGTAGAAACAGAGACTACCAAAACAGTGGGAAAACAACAGGGGGAGGGGTCTTACTGGCAGTTCGGGGCCTGGATGTCACTCAAATATTTGTTACTGAACAGGACCCTGAGGGTATTCTTGTGAAAACAATGATAAATTCCAAACCGCTTTACATATGTGTTGTGTATTTTGAACCAAACTCTGATATTTCATTGTATGAGTATTTTTTTCATTTTATTGAAATTAATTCCATAATAGGTAGCACTGTTCTCCTTGTCGGTGATATAAATCGTCCCTCCATTACCAGCAAAAGTTTTGATTTGGCTCAATCAACAAATAAATGCCAGTCTCTATCATTTTATGTTATATCATGACATGGAATCACATAATAATGTTACAAATAGCTTAGAAGAACGTTAGACTTAGTAATCAGTAACCTTCCAAATGTAACAGTAGTTAGAGAACTACATCCATTAGTTAAAGAGGATGCTTACCATCCATCACTTTGTATAAGTTTTCCACGCGTTCGATCACCTAAACTCAGAAACAAAAGAAATTTACTAGGGTTCAATTTTCAGAAAGGGAATTATGTATATCTTTATAATGAATTAGCTAAAGTAGATTGGCAAAAGTTAAAAAAACATACGGATGTGAATGAAGCAGTTGATGAGTTCTATAAAGTAATTTATGCAATATTTCAAAAGTGTATTCAAAAAAAAAAAAAGGCCAACGACAAAAACTTTTCCTTGCTGGCTTACAAAAAGTATAATAGACAAAATAAAAATGAAATGGAGTCAACGAGTTAAATGGCTTAAGGGGGAGGGAACGACCGAACATCAATATCACGATAAAGAGTACTGCAGATTACGTAAGGAAGTGAAGCGGGAAATTGAAAAAGCACATAATGCGTTTATTTC